>ML732403.1:0-44659 GCA_009176345.1 Aspergillus leporis | reverse complement strand
AAAAAAAAAAAAAAAAAAAAAAAAAAAAAAGGCATTTTTACTAGAAACCCTCCCCCCTCCTTCTCTTTTCTTCAAATTTTTGTTATCCTGTTCGTTTTCTCCCTCTTTCCCCCGTCTTCTTCACACTCAGATCCATACTGATACTTAACCTTTTGAGTTTCCTTCGCTGGGATTCCGCGGTTTTTGGGTTTCGCCCCTCATCCGTTCTGTTACTTGCTGGCCAAGCCTTTCTTACCTCCTGGGAGCCGGCGCCTGTTCCCCCTCCCCCTCCTTGTTTGCGAACAAGATAAGAGAAAGGCTCATCAAGAAGCCTCCCCCGATTTATCGTACCTACATATTTGTACTTCTACTGTTGGCGATCGCTCCTCTAGCCTTCGTGGCCCCCTCCCTTTCCTCCCTCACGTGGCAGAATCAGTTTGAAGCAAAACAAAAACTTCTGCGTGTTTCATCGCAGGAACTCTGACAAGCATCCACTCATCTTACTTTATTTGTGGCCATTTTTCCTTTTTCTTTTTTATATATTCCCCTGTTCGCAGGGTTGCGAACAGCTTCATTTAGCGGATTACTTCCGGTTGTACCTCCCCGTATCATCCTGCAGCTGGTGTCCGCTTATTTGCGAACTGCTCCAATCCTGATTGGGAGATTATTTTTTTTTTTCTTTTCAATCTCTTTCTTTCTTTCTTTCCCTTTCTTTTAAGAACAGTCTTGGACGCAATTTTATCTTCCACTCGACCTGTCTAATTTGTCTGCCTCTTCTTTATCCCAAGTCTGCCAAGGTACGTGGGCTTTTTTATCTGAGTTGGGGAAAGTCATTGCTCTCTTCGTTTTCGGAGTGGGTATGTGCTTAGACGGCAGTCTAAAGTATCGACGATAATTCCGGTGGCTAATCGCGCACTACCAAAATAGCCGTTCTTTGGATTCCTACGTTCCCGTGTCCGTGCTCAATCTTGGAGCATCCCATAGATCTCTTTTCTCTTTTTCCTTTCTGACCTTCCTCCTTTTCGACTCATTGGTCCTCTTCGCCATCCCGTTTTGTTTATACGCCAGATACCCGATTTTCTTTCTTTCCTTCTTGCTGCCTACCGCTTCTATATTCAGCCACCATGTCGGGGAAAATGACACTGTACAAATTGGTGGTGCTGGGGGATGGTGGTGTCGGAAAAACGGCGCTCACGATTCAGGTTAGCCTTTCACCTCTCCACCTTCAGTAATATTTCAAATTACTGAACAATTGGAACCTCATCAATAGTTATGTTTGAACCACTTCGTCGAGACGTATGATCCAACGATCGAAGATTCGTATCGCAAGCAGGTGGTGATCGATCAACAATCGTGCATGTTGGAAGTGTTGGATACCGCAGGTCAGGAAGAATATACGGCACTCAGAGATCAATGGATCCGCGATGGTGAGGGGTTTGTGCTTGTTTACAGCATCACCTCGCGAGCCTCTTTCTCGAGGATACAGAAGTTCTACAACCAGATCAAAATGGTCAAAGAATCTGCCAGTTCCGGATCTCCCACCGGCGCCAGCTACCTGGCCTCCCCGATCAATACTCCTTCAGGTCCCCCGCTTCCGGTCCCTGTGATGCTGGTTGGTAACAAGAGTGACAAAGCTGTGGAGCGAGCAGTATCCGCCCAAGAAGGACAGGCTTTAGCCAAGGACTTGGGCTGTGAGTTTGTTGAGGCATCTGCGAAGAATTGCATCAATGTTGAGAAGGCTTTCTACGACGTGGTTCGGATGCTCAGGCAACAGCGGCAACAACAACAAGGAGGGCGATCCCAGGATCGCCGACCCACTGGCTTGGGCACAATGCGCGACCGTGATGCTGGTCCAGAATACCCAAAGTCCTTCCGGACTGACCGCAGCGGAAAGCATCGCGGTTCGCTTAAATGCACCATCCTTTGAAGTGAGCCATCTTGCTGGTCGAGTTTACACCCGGGCCATGGCTACCGACTCTTAAGAACTCTATATGTCTTTTGTGCGAGGTCTTGTGAGCAGTCGTGAATGTTGGATTCACCCATACCTTTTTCCTTTTCCTTCGACATTTTCTACGAGAGCCCATGCGAGCCTGCTTTATGACAGATCTACTTGTTCATACTGACCACGAGTCTCCTCCGTGGTCCTTTGGCTCTAACCCCAGCGCCTAGTGTCCCTTTTTATCTTTTCTTTACTTTTCTTATTATTCTTAATAACTCAACTTGTTGAGATGCAATGATCGGGGTGTACATGCTTGATGCATGATCTATGCTATCTTTACAATTTGTGTGGGAGGGGATCTCTCTGGATTACCTCAGGGTGTTTCGGCTAAGGGAAGATTTTGTGTTTCAAGAGGTTTCGTGCCATCCACACTGGATCGGTTTCGAGTGTGCCGGGGGCCCGAATGCTATCGGGGCCTTATAAGGATTTGGCTATTTTTATTTCTGCTTTCTCTGATATTCATTTTCGATACACCGGCCGATTGCCCTCCTTCTGAGCCATGATATGCCTCTGCGATATCTTTATTACACAGCCGTGGTGCTGGGAGGTTTTCACCATGGGTAAAGCTAGAGAGGAAGGCCAGTCATGGGATGAGGGAACAGCTAGTTGGAAGACCGGAGAGAAATGGATATGTGGTTTCAAAGGAAGTCAGAAGATGGCAGTCGACAGTTTAGCAGGCATTGCGATATGATACCCTACGGTTGAGCTTTGAGTTGCGATTTTTGATGCATTTGCGATTTAACTTTTAGAAAACGGAAAGCCAGAAAAAAAAAGGAGGACCGCTTTCACCAATCAGGTTATCCCATAGTATGCAATGAAAAAATGGCCCATTATTAATCCAGGCGTCAAATTAACGGCGACTAAGCTGTGTAACAGACTGGTGTGATAACGTGGGAAATTTGAGTTAACTCGTTACAATTGAGTAGCAATTAACTATCCATTATTTTGCTGGTCGTTAATTTTCTAGAGGGATACGTAATATCCTGTACAGAGTTTTCATGGTTGACTTGGGACGATGTCAAACCTAGTAAGTTACCTCAAGCTCGTCCAAGCGGCGATCTAGCTTGAGTGCGGGGAAAGCTTCCAATTACTGCCAACCTTACCTCGGTCCTACTCTGTGCCCTCTCTCCACACTGCCTCCTCAGTATCATCTGCCGCTTGTTCATGTCAGGATGCTTTCTTCATTGGTCCTTCGGAATTGAGGTCAGCTTGCACTTTCCATACGCCCGGAAGTTGAGGGCGACCTACCATGGGGTTAAGAATGATGCAGAAACTAATTTCTTATTATGGGGGTTTACGCAGGTTTTTGGATTCCGAGACAGCATACCGACACTTAGTCTAAAAGGGATGGCTTAAGAATGAGACCCCCGGTGTCCCCGCATGTTGACTCCCTGTGTTAGCCGCTGAATGCGACAGCGACTGACTAACCGCCGCTTCGACTTGTAGGAAGACGACATCTGCAGGCCATCCAACAGCTCTCTGTCTGGGCCCGATGGTTTTTAAAATCCTTTCCCCCTCCATCTTCATATTTTGACCATTTGACCACAATCCGTAATGTCACTTCACCCACAACATTTGGTGCACAGCGCTTCTCTTCGAGACCCGGAAAACTTCTGGTATCATCATGCAGAGCAACTCCACTGGCATCGGAAACCGTCGCATGTGATTAGCCGGCATTCCAAAGTTCTCTCCAGCGGCGCCAGCCACGACCATTGGTCCTGGTTCCCTGGCGGTGAGATCTCCACGGCGTACAACTGCGTCGACCGTCATGTGGAGAACGGCAATGGCGATAATGTTGCTATCATCTGGGACTCTCCGGTGACCGGAACAAAAGAGAAATACACCTACCGACAGCTGTTAGGTGAGGTGGAAGTTCTGGCCGGTGTTTTACGAGAAGAAGGAGTACGGAAAGGCGATGTAGTCATCCTTTACAGTATGGCACTCTGAGTCTTACTCTTAATGTTGTCGTTTATTTTTTTGTATGCGCGAAAGGTGTTGACTTGAGTAGTGCCCATGATTCCAGCTGCGCTCATTGCAGCACTGGCGATTGTCCGATTGGGAGCAATCCATGCGGCTGTGTTTGGCGGGTTCGCAGCCAAGTCCCTCGCACAGCGAATTGAAGCTGCGAAACCACGAGTCATCATGACAGCATCATGTGGAATTGAAGGATCCAAGGGCCCCATTTCTTACAGACCGTTGGTTGAGGGGGCCATTAAGACAAGTAGCTTCAAGCCCGAGAAGGTCATCGTATGGCAGAGAGATCAGCTGCGGTGGAATCAACCGGATAAGCTAGGTGGACAGAGAAACTGGCAGAGGCTGGTCAAAAGTGCGCGCATGCGTGGCGTTAGAGCCGGGCCAGTACCGGTGAATAGTAGCGATGGACTGTATATTATATATACCAGCGGTACGATCAATGGTCTGAAAGATGATGTTGATTGGGATAACTGACAAAGATGTTCAGGAACCACGGGGCTGCCTAAGGGAGTTGTTCGCGAAGCTGGTGGACATGCGGTCGGATTACACCTATCCATTAGATTTCTCTTTGGCATACAGGGTCCAGGGGATGTTATGTTCTGCGCTTCAGATATTGGGTGGGTAGTCGGCCACTCGTATATACTATATGCACCCCTTTTAGTTGGAGCGACCACAGTACTCTTCGAAGGAAAGCCCGTTGGTACACCAGATGCGGGCATGTTTTGGCGGATTATCGAAGAACACAAGGCCAACATCCTGTTCACAGCTCCTACAGCCATGCGGGCCATCCGAAAGGATGATCCTGACAATAGACTATTCGAGGAGGTAGCCAGTCGCGGTGGTTTGAAGCACTTGAGAGCCCTTTTTCTCGCCGGCGAGAGGAGTGAACCCAGTATTGTCCGAGTGTATCAGGATCTTCTATCCCGACATGCCGCCCCTGGTGCCATGGTTGTGGATAATTGGTGGTCGTCCGAATCGGGCTCGCCTATCTCTGGTCTGGCTCTAAAAAGCACAGCTGGAATGATGTCACATGGAGCTCAGGAGCCAAAGCCGCTGGCCATTCGACCCGGATCAGCCGGATTGCCAATGCCGGGATTTGACGTCCGGATTGTTGACGATGAAGGTCGTGAGGTCTCTCAAGGGACGATGGGCAATATCGTCCTAGCCGTGCCACTGGCTCCTACGGCCTTCACTCGATTGTTCAATGATGATGAGAGATTCTACCGGGGATACCTTAAGCGCTTTTCCGGTCGATGGGTTGACACAGGTGATGCAGGAATGGTTGACCAGGATGGGTACATTCAAGTCATGGCGCGGACGGACGATATTATTAACGTGGCTGCGCATCGGTTTAGTACAGGTAGTTGTTTCCGATCTTGAACGTGATATTCCAACAACTGACATGGTTTTTGATACAGGGGCGATTGAACAGGCGATTTTATCACACCCAGAGGTCGTTGAGGCAAGCGTTGTCGGCATACCAGACGCGCTGAAGGGGCACCTTCCATTTGCCTTTATTCAACCACGGACTGCATCTACTTCCCTACAAACGACACCTACCCCAGAGCTTTTCAAAGCGATCAATCAGCTGGTCCGCGAGCAGATCGGAGCCGTCGCATCGCTAGGAGGCATGATCCAAGGGCGCGGGATGATCCCAAAGACACGCAGCGGCAAGACGCTGCGACGAGTATTGCGGGAGCTAGTTGAACATGGGGTGCGAGGAGAATACGGGGCACCGGTTAACATACCGCCGACAGTGGAAGACGCGGATGTCGTGGAAGTAGCACGGGGAAAAGTGCGTGAGTACTTTGAACAAAAGCAGCACAGAAAAGTGAAGCTGTAGATGGCTAAAGGACCATCCTATGTATAGGGTCCACCACAATCCCGTACAACAGCCCTATATATCTAGCAAAAATCTACGTTAGCAAGTACCAAGGATTTACGACTTATATTCATAGACCATATCAAGTTATTAACTCTGTAAGGTATACACAGGAAGGAGAAAGAAGTAACATTAAACAGGCGCGAACCCATCGAAATCAATATTAACAAAGCCGTAATAATTATGTCAAAGAAAATACAATATGTATGGTACCGGTCGTATCACCAGTTAAACAGTGGTCTAGGCAGCCCAACAAGAAGAGGTTCAAGAAGTTGAACAGACTCCATCATCATCATAGTCGAGTACATATATGCGATGTCTCACCCCAAACCCAGTAGTGACGCCAGGGCTAAAGGCAACATATGGATCGCAACCATGACGACAAGACGCCCAGGGCCGGGGAGTCAAAAAAGACTCAAAAGTAGGGGGTAATAATAAAGTATAAAGCAAGTCAATCAATCAATCCGTCCATCCGTGTTTACAGCAGAGCAGCGGCAAGACCGAATACGGTAGCGAGACCGACACCGGCGCTGACAGCGGCGCGAGAGCCACCGCTCGTGAAGAGAGGAACGGCGGGAGTAGTGGCGGACCCGGTAGGGGAAACGTCAGAAGGACCGGAAGCAGAAGGAGCAGGGGCGCCGGTGGAAGCAGGCTTGGTGGGCTGAGCCAGAGGAGTGGAGGAGACGGCGATGCTGCTGCTGCTGCTGGGGTGCTTGATGATGGAGCTGGTGCTTGGGCTTGGGGTAGCCTGGGAGCTGGAGCTAGAGCCGGGAATGAGGACGGAGCTGGCGGTGCCGACGGGGCTGACGCCCTCGGGGGTGCTTGTGGCGGGGACGCCGGTGCTGGAGCTGTGTTTGTTGTCAGTTCTTCTTCTGGTCCTGAACGGTCACGGTTGGTGGTAGGATTATAAGCATACCACTTGTTGCA
Source organism: Aspergillus leporis (assembly GCA_009176345.1). Taxonomy (NCBI): domain Eukaryota; kingdom Fungi; phylum Ascomycota; class Eurotiomycetes; order Eurotiales; family Aspergillaceae; genus Aspergillus; species Aspergillus leporis. Next base: position 37,898 of record ML732403.1, on the reverse strand, counting down.
CTCAGTCACGGTGGAGGTGATAAGAGGGCGAGTGGTAGTGTAGCCCTAATTATAACAAATTAGTATCCTTTTGTTTTTATATTTACTTTTCTATTTCCAATTGGAAATAGGGACATTCAAAACATACAGCAGGGATGCTGATAGATTCGGTCACCGGAACGCTGATGGCATCAGTGGACTTAGGGCAGTAAGTGGCAGTCTCAGTGACGATGACAGTGCTCACTTCCTCGGCGACGACCCCGGCGGCCAGAGCGGCGAAAACAGCGGCGAAAGAAACACGCATTTTGGCTGATTGGGTTGGTTTCTGAAAAGATAGACGGTAAAAATATCAAATTGATTTTCTGTAGATATTGTCCCCTAAGGCAAGGTTGTCAGAAGAGAGTGACGTGAAGTAAAGAATGTACTCGGTTGACACCGGAATAAATGTATAGTGATTGACTTGGGGTGGGAAAGGAGAGGGAGAAGGGGAGAAGGGGAGAGCGACCCTAATTAATATAACAAAATGAGAGAGAGGGACTAAAAGCTGTTAGCCTTACAAACTACGTTTAATTAGATCCCAAACTCAGTCCGTCCTCATAATTATTGTTTGGGTTCGGTTCAATTTGATGCTCGGACCAGTCGAATCCAACCAAACATTGGCCCAAAATCCGTGGCAATTGCATCTCCGATCATCCCATTGGGTGTAGTAGAAGGTTATCACTCCCACTGGTATATGCCCACCAGAGCCCCCACTCTTATACGCACAGCCAGGAACCCCCTTTTTTTTTGTTTTTCTTTTTTTCTTGTCTTTTCCTCCACGTTCTTCACCGCGTGTTCCTGGCAGTAGAGTTTCAGTATATCGTTAGTACGGAGCGTTAAGCATTAAACTATTTATAAGACGAGACCAGACTCAAGGTCAGCAGTTGAACTGGAGCAAGGGTTCTGGATCATTCGGGCCCCTCCTCCTCTCCCTCCCTTCCTGAGTAATCTTCTATCTAGGTCTTCTCCTATCGCAAGATTATATTGTAATTCTCTAAATAGAAATAGTACAATCATATCATATCCACGGTACCCGACAGAGTTTTCCATCCGCCCTGAGAATCATTGCCCGGTTCAGTAATGCCCCGAGCGCCCAATTTCGCTCTTTCGTCGACAATGTATCATTCGTTCGGCTGCACCCAATAACGTTTGAAACGCCAAAATTGAGATGTCCCTCCTGTTCCATTTATTTTCATTGTTGGTTTCAGTCAGGGTTCGAAGTGTGAACTGAGCACAGACATAAAATTATGTACAGACCACTGCCGGTACTTTGTCATCAGTGCCAGATCATAAAGGTGTGAGTTGGCAGTGTCCTTCCTTCATAACGTATGTTTGTCCATACGCAAGTCTCAGTCCAGTTCTGTGCAAGGACAGCTTGAGGTAAAGGCACATTGTACGTAGTAAGACACACCAATGAGCATCACAATTAATATAGGAATCAGTGTATGGTTTGCGTCAAATAAATTTGGGTAGTTGTGTTGAGAGATCATAACATCCAGACCTCTGGCAGACTGTTTTGAGCTGTACAAGTACGGACTACAGAGAACTGACTACTATAATAGAATATGATGTTCTCAGATCGACAGATTGGCTCTACTGATAAGCACAAAGGTTGATCGCGAATAACGACACTGGGGTCTTCCGTACCCAGACGATCGAGTGGAGACTCAACGCTCAAACACAGAACGAGTGAACAGAGGTAGCAAGGCCGTTGCGTAACACTATGTATATGATATATGGATTAAGTCATAGATATAGCATCGACAATTCAGTATCGCACAACTTCCAATCTGATCGTCCATTGCCCCAAAAGGATGGTGAACGGCGGGACACTTCAGCATCGCCCGGGAAAAGCCAGCAGAAGCCGTCCTTTCCACGAGAACTGCCAAGCTAAAACCTTTTCTTCATCTTGGATTTAGTTGTGTGATGAGGAAAAGAATTCGAAGATCGGGGCCGGGAAGTTCAAAAAAATAGGCGATCGGAATGGAACATCTATACAGCCGGTATACGGAGATGCTAATCCGCAATAGGCCTAGCTTACTGCTTTCCGCGGGCAACGGTATCACCACGCAATTAGTTGTCCGATGATAGGACGGTGTACGCCGGTTATTCCTCCATTATCTCTCATTTAATTCCGATATATCTTCCCTTTCCCTTCCTTTTGTCCCATTGGAGATTCTGCATTGTCTACTGCAAGAAACACTACAGGAAACCCAAGATGCTAAGCCGTTGTGGTCGCCACGCTTTGCGTTTGGTCCCGCGTACGGGAAGCTCTGGAAGAGCTATTGCTATCAGTACTCAAGTCCGACCAGCTGCTCCCTTGGGCGTATCCAGATCAATTGCTCAAATCCGGAGTGTATCGTCTTCGAGTGGCGATGGACAGCAACATGTATGTGCCCATTTATCTCAATCTCTGCTCGACGAATGGACAAAGTTATGCAGAGGGGGAAGGAATCTCATGCTAACGTCACTCTCTGCAGTTGCTCTCCGCGCACCTCGAGGAGGAGGACCCCACAATCTACAATATCCTTCAGAAGGTTGATTTCCCCCCATTGCCTACATAGGTCATGGTCAGGAGCCCTAGTACTCATAATTATACAGGAGAAAAACCGTCAAAAGCACTTTATCAACTTGATCCCTTCGGAGAACTTCACTTCGCAAGCGGTCCTTGATGCCCTCGGGAGTGTGATGCAAAGTCAGTCTTCCATCCCGACTTTCATGCGCCCCATCCAACTAACCAGCCTATCAGACAAATACTCCGAGGGTTACCCCGGTGCTAGATACTATGGAGGAAACGAGCACATCGATGAGTCGGAGAGGTTATGCCAACAGCGTGCCCTGGAGACCTTCCGCCTCAACCCAGAGGAGTGGGGCGTGAATGTTCAACGTGAGCTGGCGCCCATCAGTAGAGGCTTGTGGATATGCAGCTAACCATTGATCAGCACTTTCCGGTTCTCCTGCTAACCTGTACGCCATCTCCGCCCTCCTCAACACCCACGATCGTCTGATGGGTCTGGACTTGCCTCATGGTGGTCACTTGTCACATGGTTATCAAACCCCCACCAAGAAGATCTCCTTTATTTCGAAATACTTTGAGACCCTGCCTTACCGCCTAGACGAATCTACTGGCCTCATTGACTATGACGCTCTCGAGAAGCAGGCCCTCCTTTACCGGCCCAAGCTCATCATTGCCGGTACCTCGGCCTATAGCCGACTGATCGACTACCCTCGGATGCGCCAGATCGCAGATGCAGCTGGCGCCTACCTCCTCAGTGACATGGCCCACATCTCTGGCTTGGTTGCTGCGGATGTGCTTCCGTCGCCTTTTAACCACTCTGATGTGGTGACGACCACCACTCACAAGTCTCTGCGTGGTCCTCGTGGCGCCATGATTTTCTACCGCAAGGGTGTCCGTCGAACGGACAAGAAGGGTAACCAGGAGATGTATGACCTAGAGAATCCTATCAATGCGTCTGTCTTTCCCGGCCATCAGGGTGGCCCTCATAACCACACCATTACCGCTCTAGCGGTGGCGCTGAAGCAGGCTCAGTCGACTGAGTTCAAGACCTACCAGGAGACCGTCCTGGCTAATGCCAAGGCCCTGTCTGACCGACTCGGCAGCCCTCTTAACAACGGAGGTCTGGGATATAACATCGTGTCAGGTGGAACTGACAACCATCTGGTCCTGGTGGATCTGAAGAACCGTGGGCTGGATGGTGCCCGTGTTGAGCGCGTTCTAGAGCTCTGTGGCGTTGCTAGTAACAAGAACACTGTTCCAGGGGATAGATCAGCCTTGAAGCCTGGTGGTCTTCGCTTGGGTACCCCCGCGATGACCACCCGTGGCTTCCAGCCCGAAGACTTCCGTCGTGTGGCCGACATTGTTGACCGCGCCGTTACTATCACCCAGAAGTTGGATAAGGCTGCCAAGGAGAGCGCTGCAGCCAAGGGCGTCAAGAACCCGAACACTGTCAAAGCCTTCTTGGACTATGTTGGCGAGGGAGAAGAGATTTCAGAAATTGTGCTCTTGAGACAGGAGGTTGAGGACTGGGTGGGAACTTTCAGCCTTCCATGGAAGGACGAGTAAATGGGGGGTTTTATGAAGAGCTATGACGGGATTGCATGGGCTTCAACTGATTATTATCATGGGAGTTATATGAGCATTTACGTTTTCATTGATTGATGTCTGTATGTACCATGTACAAATGTTAAAACACATCTGAATTGTCTATTACGCTACTATAATACGGGGTAGGACTCAAAATGAGCCATTGTATGGCGCTGCGGAAACGTTAACCCGTCCTGGGTAAGGGTCCCGGCTTGGCAGTCGTTATCTTCTCCATGTTGTTTTGTCAATAACGATAATCACCCGGCCTTCGGCATAATTCTTGATGGGTCTTTGATGACTTTCGTTCGAACCTGTCCACAATACCTTCATTAGCACAGCCTTTTATTGGTACATGTGGTTCTTCTTGCCAGACCCAAGTGCTAGCCGAAGTTTTATCAATCAAGTTTAAAGACAGCAACTTCCTAGAGATTCTGAGAACGGACCAACTCACGTAATGAAAATCAGCCATGTAAGGAGTCTTTACACGACCTCACCCAGGTCAATGTAATGCTAATATTGCCTAGCTATACATTTATCCTATAAAGTCTCTCCGCGAGGTAGCCCTCCCTGAGGCTGTCCTCACAAACACCGGATTTGAGTATGACCGGTGTTTCATGCTCCTGAAAGTCAAACTAGACGAAGATGGAACCGAGACCCTCCAAAATATGCATGTACCGCATTTTCCCGAAATGTGCCTCTTTCTAACCGACATCGTGCTTCCAACCAAGGGGGAGAAAAATGGAAGGATAATCGTGACATATCGACCACCGGGCGTGGAAGACGACCATGATCCTCGAAGAAAATCACTGGAGATACCATTGGAGCCAGACGTGCGAGGTCTAGACAAATTGACTGTTACGATTCACCGGAGTCCGACAATTGGTTATCATATGGGGTGCAAGTATAATACCTGGTTCAGCGAGCATTTCGGGTACAGAGTGGTACTGGTATATTTAGGTCCGCATCGGAGGAGGGTACTGGGAAGTTTCCCTCCAGGCAAAAGCCAGGCACATAGTGAGCAGGACACTCCACTTATTTCCACGCGGTCGGTGGCTGTGCTGGCTCTCCTGAGCCTGCTTTTGAATGTTGTCGGTGTGCCAGTTGCGCGTAAAGACACCACCTCCTTCGTTCTTACTAGTCTTGTGAGTTCGACTGTTGCTGCTCTCTTGGCCTTATGTATCAACAGATACTGGTGTGGAGGAGGTAAAAGGAAAGAAGAAAGGATTACTTTCGCCGATACAGCGCCGTATCTTATGGTGTCGGAGGCTTCGGTGGACGATTTATCTTCCCGCTTGCCTGGCGGCACGGAGATGGACCAGACTAAATTTCGGCCAAACATCGTTCTTTCCGGCGCAGAATCCGCTTTCGAGGAGGACTTTTGGGCAGAACTAACAGTGAGGGATAACATTCGACTTCTTCTGACGGCAAATTGCATTCGGTGTCAAAGCATCAACGTCGACTATACGACAGGGGCAATGGGAACCGGGGAGAGCGGCAATGCTCTCAAGAAGCTTATGAAAGACCGAAGGGTTGATAAGGGTGCGAGGTATTCCCCTGTGTTTGGAAGGTACGCGTTCTTAGACCGGGGCTGTGAGAACGCCCCTATCCGAGTAGGTGAAGAGGTGGTCGTGTCGAGGAGGGTTGAGGAGCGGACAACATACGGTAAGTGTACTCTTTCCTTATCTTCTTGAGAACTGGCTGGGGTTCGTCTTTCTTTTTCGTGAAATACTAACCATGCCATAGATTGGCCTGGCCTGACGAACTAAACCGTCGACCCTGTGCAGTCATTTAAACAGGCTCTACTCTCGTAGTGGAGAGCATCAACATACAGTATAATCTAGATTTATAGTATCTGCCAGCAGCCTACAATTTATATATTTGGCTTGTGTGTATGGAGGGTAAATCCGTACATGCTGCGTAACTAGTACGCTCTATATAACGTTTTCAACCACCGAACGAGCCACCACTGAATTCCATATTAAACAACCCTTTTTTGGACATCAATATCTCAACAACAAAACATTTAAATGATCTCAGGTTGAGTATATAATTTATTATAATAGTTTATTTTATATATTATGAACAAAAATATCTGGAAAATACATACTCTCTAAGATAATATAAATAATGTCTATATAACCAGCATTTCTTTAAACTAATGTTGGATTGCAATATATATACGGAGCAAAATAATATATTTTCTAGAGTATATTAAATACTCTAAGTTCAATCTAAAAAGCTTCTGGATCCTTGGTTGTTAAGATATTGAGACTATTTAAAGTCCATTTTATATAAAATACAGCGGTGGCCCGCTCGGTGGTGGAAAATGTTATAACTACTCCGTAGTTGATAGACTAATCAGTAATCAGGTCTGGTGACAGGTGCCAAGACAAGCAAGTCATCATGATCAATCAACTTCCAACAACAATCCACATTATCAGTAACAACCACAGAGCCCTTTGTCTGCGCCCGAAATCCCACAGTCACAATGAGTGAATTCCCACCTTCAAGTCTTCGGCAGCTTATCCAGGAAGTTTATGAACTTCTCAAAACTAAGCAGGAAACGATATCCGTTGCCGAGACAGTATGTCGTCATATGAACCCCGTATGTCAAGAAGGCCCTTTGGCTAACCTTCCAGGCCGCCGGAGGACTCATATCGGCAACCCTGCTCTCAGTTCCAGGAGCTTCAGCGGTGTATAAAGGTGGATTGACTGTTAGTCTATACCCTCCATCGCTCTGTGTACAATAATGTGAATTGCGATTATTGATTAATGTTTGATATGGCAATAAGGTGTACACCCTGGAGTCCCGCATCGCATTTACCGGTTGGACCCCAGCCAATCTGGAACATTACAATGGCCCAACGCCCGCCATTGTGGCCCAAATGGCCGACCACGTTCGCCACACTCTTGGATCCACCTATACGGTGGGTGAGAGTGGAACAGCCGGGCCGACCGGTGGAACGACGAGAAATCGCACTCCGTAAGCTCCTAATTTGCCCATCTATATGGGATTTGAGATGAAAGAATATGGGCCGTGCTAATGGCTTATAGAGGCTATGTAGCCGTCGCAGTATCAACTGCGCATGGGACGTATACCCGCGAGGTGAAGACAGGCAGTGATAATCGGGAGAAGAACATGGTTGCCTTTGCGGAAGAGGGATTGAAGCTGTTGAGAGATGTGCTTGTTGGAAAGGCAAACTTATAGATCAACGAAGACTGTTTTTTTATTTTTATTTTTTATTTTTTTTACGGGGAAGTACTTTTTAAACACGGTACTTGTGATCCATGGGTTAACCTAACCTGGATTAGGATCTGATAGCTTGGGTTTTGGGGTTAATAATAGTCAATTACTCTTCAGTGAGAGCCCGTTCTAGCTCCTTTCTAGAACATGGACTTGAACATCACCAAGCCTGTCTTTGTTTGATTGAATCATACTCAGATTCACTATGTATGTATTAGTCTTATACGTACATGCACAGCCCCAATGACGCAGCTGAACACCGCCACATCAGACACCCCACCAATCCCGCCTCAACGTCATTTTTGAGTCTGACTAAAGCAACAAATTTGTGGAACACAAATATAAAAATACACAAAGTGTATCAAACCTGTCTCACACGGGCTAGTCTTATTGGCTACAACGTATCCATCCAAGTGGTTCTCTGGTTCTGCAGTCACGGAGTATTCTATCCGACTTGGAACTCGTCAGATCTTTTTTTCCTTTTCCTATTCACCCCACTAACTGTATATCCCCTCAAATTCAACTTTCCAATCAACTCTCAAATATTTATCTCTCTGTCTGATTCATCCCTTGGTCATTTTCTCACTAGATAACATCCCGGTGACTTCGTTCTTTTCCCTCCAACAGATCCGTCATCTGCCGCCCGCATCAAACGGATCAGGCGCCCATATATTTTCGCTCCCTGCTAGGGTAATTCTCTTGCCCACCAGGGCATTGACAAAATGGATACGACGATTCTTCGTCGCAAGGATACCACCAAGGGTCCTCCCTTGCGGATATTATCATTAGGTATGCGCCCGGTCAAAAAGGAAGTTCCAATGTGGGACTAGGAGCTGACAGGTTAGATGGTGGCGGCGTCCGAGGCTACTCGATGCTCATCATCCTCCAGGAACTAATGTATCGCATCTATGTGGAGTGCGAAGGCAAGCCCCCTCATCGTGATGAGATACCCAAACCTTGCGATCACTTTGACCTCATTGTTGGCACTGGTACGGGCGGTTTGATCGCCCTCATGCTCGGCCGTCTACGCCTCGATCTCGAAACCTGCAAGGAAGTCTACGTTCGCATGACCCGGAGGGTTTTCGAGACAGACAAGACCATCGCCGGCATTCCATACCGATCGACATTGTTCAAAGCCTCAAGGCTAGAGGAAGCCATCCGCGAGTGTGTGCGCGAACACACCGTTTTTGAGGCCGAAGGAAATGATATCTCGCCCGGTGCTCGCACATCTCTCGCCAACGCACCGTTCAGCCCCAACTCAATTCCACAGCGTTCTGTCAGCCGCGCCAGTTTCAGTACTGTTAGTTCCCATTCTTCCAATCAAGCCAGTCAGCGGAACTCGAGGTTTATCAACGGCCTACGGTGGGGTAATCCAGATGCGCTGTTGTACGACAACCGGGAGCATCGCACGAAAACGTAAGCTACCTTTATCTCTCTACCTTATTGCACTTTGAGCTGACACACCATTCTAAGTGCGGTCACTGCATTGTATAAGGGCACTACGCGCAATGGGTCCGCCGTTCTCCTACGATCTTACGACTCTCGAAAAGAACCCCCGCCGGAGTTCAACTGTACGGTTTGGCAAGCTGGCCGAGCTACATCAGCCACTGGGCTTGCTTTCAAACCAATTCAGATTGGACAACATGTTTTTATCGACGAAGGTGCCGGCACCTATAATCCTGCGCCGCAGGTTCTGGACGAAGCGGCAGTCAATGAATGGCCCGGTCGCGAGATTGGTGCATTTATTAGCATAGGTACAGGCAAGCGTCCACCAGGCACGAACAATCGGCAGCATGAATGGTGGGAGGATTTCTTTGGCGATGCGCTGGGCACATTCGCCGAGGCGCGCCGTCGGCTAATCGCAAAGATTGAGGGGTGCGAGGACATCCATAGAGATATGCTCCGGGAGCATTTGGCCAAGCGCAACGTGGTCAAGGATAACTACTACCGATTGAACGTTGAAGTGGGCGTGGGAGAGTTTGGCATGAACGAATGGAACCGGCTGGTGGATATCAGCACCAACACCCGTCGCTACCTCACCAAACCTGAAGTCAAGAAGCAAATCCTTGACGCCGGAGTCAAATTTGCCAAGATTGAGCGCATGCATCGTCGGGCGGCGGCGCATGCGGCTGCTGCAAACGATATGTCCAACTTCCAAGATGATAGTTCTATCACGCACAGCCCAAGGCTGTCTGTGGTACCGCCCTCGCATCCGGACGCGGTGGAATTGCCTGCTGAACTTCCGGGCGATTTCACTCTTCTATCGCCAACGGGACCACCGGCACATCCGCTAAACGACGACGTACTCCCAAGCCATCCAACCCCGCAGAGTACAATGTTGCCAACACCGGCGCGGGGTTCCACCAGTGACCTGGGGAGCTTCAGCCCTAGCGACATCAGCCGACCTAGCTCACAGCAGCACGGGTCCCCACGACGAAGTACAGATCATGTGCATGATGGCATGCCGCCACCAGTGCCTCCAAAGACGCCAATCCCATATCCTAGTGAATTAGGAGGGATTCCAATGCCTACACCATTGGTGACGACTACGGGTCCTTTGGGACATGGTTCTATTGGAAAATTTCGACCGCCATACCCAGTGGATGAACCTCCACCTTTGGTAAACAAGCAGCGAAAGCCGAGTTATCATGTGCGATGAATGATCTCATGATTCTATTATTATTTTATCTCTTGTTTACCCCTTGATTGGGGGCGTTATGTGTAATGAGTGAAATGCTTTTTCTCTGGGTGTGGCGCAGAGATTCATGAACTTAATATTTTTCTTTTTCTTTTCTATTCCCCCACTTTATTTTTATTTTTCTACTTGTGGCTCATTCACCCCATTGAAATTCTTCTGGTTGTGGTTGTGGTTTAGGTGTGATGGTGATGGACATATTATACCCTTTTCAGTTAATGTCAATTTGGTTCCGGAGATAATCGTCCAATGGATCCTTGACGGTCTAGACTTCGTTCTGCTTTTGATCCGTGGTTTTTTGTTGGTACTGTACTTGATGAAATCATGACGGATAAAATGCTAAATAAAAATAGAAAAATGGTAGTAATAATAATACGGGGAGTATATATTGAACTATTTACATCGAATTGTCATTGCATAACAATAAATGTCCATAAAACTTGGGAAAAAGTAAAATGGCAAAACCAAAATTCAAAGGATTCGTCATTGTCTTAGACATGGTCAAATTTCTTCTGGGACCAGAAGTCGTTCTTTATATTAATCTTAATCTTAGTGGGTCACATTTCTTTCACCCCGACCCAGCCTCTCTCTTTCTGCCCTGATATGTTTTTCTTAATTTGTCCCCTGATTTCTTGTTAATCGTTCCTCTCTTTCTCTCGGAAATTTACACTTCTCTTTCGTACTTTCTGTTCTTCCCCTTTCTCTATGCATATCCTCGACGTGGTACGGAGTAACATCTGACACATTCCATTCCATCCCTGTCCGCTCTATCTAACCTTACCTTCGAAGCGCCCTGTCGAAATCCTTATCACCCATCCCCCACCGCAAATCGCTCTCCATGGAGTAGCGTTTGTCTTGCGCTTATTCTGCCTTGATACGACCACCCATACCCCCGACATCTCTTTCAAATACATATCATCCATTTTAGAGAGTTAGACACTGCTGGCAGTGTTCATACTCTCCCGCTGCACATGGACTTTTCAACTTTGCAGCCTCGCTCCGAATCGGGCAGCGGGCGACCGGCTTCTTACAAAGCCATCGGCATTTCCCTAGCCGTCGCATCGGGTCTATTCATCGGTGTTTCATTCGTACTCAAAAAGACAGGTCTACTGAGAGCTAATGTCAAATACAATGAGGAAGCGGGTGAGGGATACGGATATCTGAAGAACTTCTACTGGTGGGCGGGCATGACGTTGATGATCATCGGGGAAATATGCAACTTCGTCGCTTACGCCTTCGTCGATGCTATTCTGGTGACGCCGTTGGGTGCGCTGTCGGTCGTGGTGACGACGATCCTGTCTGCCATTTTCCTCAGAGAACGCCTGAGTTTCGTCGGCAAGGTTGGCTGTTTCACCTGTATCCTTGGGTCTGTGGTTATCGCGATGAATGCGCCTGAGCAGTCGTCTGTAAGCAACATCCAGGATATGCAGAAGTACGTTATCACTCCGGGATTCCTGTCGTATGCTGGCGTTATTGTCGTGGGCTGTATCATCACGGCAGTGTGGGCTGGACCTCGATACGGGAAAAAGAGCATGTTTGTTTACATCAGTATCTGCAGTTCGATCGGTGGGTTGAGTGTTGTTGCTACGCAAGGACTTGGATCAGCTATTCTGGCGCAGATTAACGGACAGTCCCAGTTCAAAGAATGGTTTCTCTACGTTTTGTTCGTGTTTGTCGTGGCGACTTTACTGACAGAGATTATATATCTCAACGTACGTTCCTACTCCCCATTTTATCATTATTATTAAATGCTAACATCCCCTAGAAAGCGTTGAACATTTTCAATGCCGCTCTAGTCACTCCAACTTACTATGTCTTTTTCACCAGTTCCACAATCATCACCTCGGCAATTCTCTTCAAAGGCTTCAAAGGAACTGGCATGCAGATTGCCACGGTAATAATGGGATTCCTGCAGATCTGCGCCGGTGTCGTGCTACTACAGCTCTCCAAGTCCGCCAAAGACGTTCCTGATTCCGCTGTCTTTAAAGGCGATCTCGATCAGATCCGTGAGGTGGCCACGCAAGAAGAGCCGGAGACCGAACCCAAGGCTGACTCTATCCGTGGTACCGCTGCTATCATCCGTAGAATTTCGACCCCCCGCCGTACAATGGAGGCAGAGGAGGCACGACGCTATTACCGGGAACGACAGGAGGATAAGCTCCACCCCCCTGCTGAGAATGAAATTATCGAATGGGACGGTTTGCGCCGGCGCAAGACTGTCCTAGGCGAGGGACCGACGATGACCCGGACTCGCACTCGCACGCCATCGATTAAGACATCACTGCCCCCGTGGGGAATGTCCCGGTTCCCAGACGAGCCAGAGCGCCCCAACACCAGGCAAAGTAGTCATTCTTTCTTAAGTGAAATCCGTTTGCGATCACCAAGCCATTCGTGGCAACCAATCCAAGACCATGACCCCAGTCACCCGGTGACTCTGGCGCCCATGTCGTCGGTCCATAGCAAACCCGTCGACACAAGCCATTCGGGGCATTCTCGCGGTGATACGCCCCATTCTATAACATGGGCAGATGAAGCCCCTGAGCCTCCAGCGCATGGTTCCAAACGTCAGTATTCGTTCCACTCATTTCATCGGCCTAAACCCGAATCGCCCAAGTCGACTCGCAGCATTCTGCGGAAGGGTCATGAACGCAAACCCACGGAGGAGGAACGGTTAGGGTTAGTCCGAGGGGATACCGGTGAAGACCTGGGCGAGAAGCTGGGCCGCACGTATTCAAGTGACAGTACGGAGGATGAGCTGCCGTCAGGTGCACATACGTCCACCGCAGCACCGCCATACGACTTTCATCCAATCGAAGCCAGTCCACAGCGACCGTCGCGGCTCATACGGAATCCGCTTCCCCCATTGCCAGATGAGACCCCTCTAGAGCCCTACACACAAGTCGATCTCGAGTCACCTAGATACCGTCGCATGCCTGATGCAAGCGCAGGGTCATTGTCGTCGGGTCCAACGAGAGGCTGGGAACGAAGCGGGTGGCGGAGACCTGCAGGCGAAGATGGGATGAATGGGCTAAAGGGGTCTTTTCTATAAATATGTTTGTATGTTGAATGACGCTGTATGATAATGATAATGATGTATATAACGAGTTAAATCATGAGGGTATCACAATGCATAGACCTTGAAACTCCATGAACCAATCAGACCCGGGTAAAGGACAAAACCCGCCTTTGCCCTTTGGGCATGATGTTCATCGCAAACTTAGCCTCCGATAGTCGCCTCCCAGCCTCAATGCTCTCCAAGACCCTGTATTATGGTTAGGTTAAGGAACTTTACATACGCACCCAAGAGCAGAGGGACAAAATACCACTCAGTGAAAACAACCTTGAATCCCTTCCATCCACCGCGCGAAATTTCCTTCTGCAATTTCGACGCAGCAAGTCCTCCACCTGCACCTTTCCCAGGCCCAGAGTTAGGTTTCCCAACGATTATATGTGATACCTTCTTGGAAGGCGAAAGTGAGATCGTAGCACCGTGCGTCATAAGAAGCTGTTTCAAGTAGTGATCCGAGACAAGAGGATGATAAGTACTGTTGATATAAACTGTGACCCCTTTGAATATCTGAGGCACCTCTTTCATCTCTAGCGATAGCGATGACTTGTCCGAATAGTGATCTACATCCCTCTTCTCCCCGATTTGCGAATCAGACACCTTGGCAACCTTCTGTTTTCTCTCCAAGGAGTCCTTTTCAAAGCCCAAGTCGGAACCATCCTCAGAGGATCTCAACCTCTTCCCCACCCGCATCATAGACCGAATATCCCTCTGCCTTGAATCTCTAATCTCCCCTTGATTTATATGAGACCACACCCACTCGCCTTTCTCTTCGTTATTGGGACCCACATCACTAGCCGAATCTCTACAGTCAGCGGATGTCGATTTGAATTGTCGAGCGAGTTTCTCTTCCCTTGTTCGGCGCCAGGATGTCCCTGTTGAAGTATCGGCCAGTTGATGACCTGAAGACGAGCTATTCCAGGGGTCGAAGATGCGGTGGTTTTGGGGGGTTGGTAGGGTTTTTTTCGTTGATCTTGGGTCTAATTCTGACATTGTGATATTTTTGTTTTGGTTTTTTTGGAAGTGAGGTTGAGAAGTTTTGGGCGACGATTAAAATCTTGATCGATTTACTACCATGGATCGCATTGTTGACGTTCTGCTGTTTCCGGGCTAGCTCTCTTCGCTTCGGGGGTTGGTATGCGGGTAGTGGAGTATAAAGTCGCTGAAATTTAGACAATAAATATATGACAGCGTCATGAACAACGTAAAATAAGTCTATGGGAGTGTGTATAGATGATTTAGATGATATTGACATTCACCACACATCCTGCTGCCACTTGTTTCTCCTCTTCATTCTTGTCCTCCATTCACTCGCCTCATCTTGGCCCTTAACGCTCATCACCTCCGCAACCGCCTTTTCAACCTCTCTTGCCATCTCGGCTTTGCCACAGATATAGAAGTTCGCGCCTTCATCAATCAGTCTGAGGACATCGTCCCTAACCTCTGAGATCTTATCCTGAACGTATCTTTTCTTGCCCATCCGCGAATACGCAGTGACGATGCGTAACTTCCCACCCAAGGCACTGGTCATCTCCTCCAACTCATCTCTGTAAATAAAGTCCTCATCATGTCTCCGACATCCGAAAATAAGCAACATCTCACCGACCTCTTTCCCAATCTGCTGTAATTGTCGTCGCTCGGCGATGAACGCCCGGAAGGGCGCTAGCCCTGTGCCAGCCGCGACCATGATGAGCGGGCACTTGGCTAGAGTAGGTAGTTTGAATTTGCTCTTGCGGAAGTGTGTGAGCACCTTCCCACCCTGCAGGCAGTCGCTGGGTCCGTTGAGGTGATAAGTGAGTCCTTCCGGGTGAGCAGCGGAGCGGAGGTTCTCCGATACAGCGAGGAGGTAGTTGGATGTTACTCCATGGATTAGTTCGCCTTCGTTCTCTAAAACGGGGGTCGTCGAGACAACAACTGTAATTGAGGCCTTGCGGGGGGAGATAACACTGCTGGATGAAATGGAGTAGTAACGTGGTTGCATAGCAGAGAGCGTTTCAACGAGGTAGGATAAGGGGATATTCCATCTTTCAGGGCTGGCTTGTTGGAGGAGTCGGCCAAGATTAACGTGATTTTTATCGATGAAGGCAGCGTAGCTAGACTTATCCTGACCTAGTTGCTGGAGATATTTCTTTGCCTCTGGTGTCGGGGCGAACTGTGCCAGTTCCAGGACGTTGTCCCGATTGACGGGTCCGCAGATCTCAAGGTAGTACCGGAAAATAGTTGCGACGGTGGTGGGAGATGGGATCCTTACTTTAGTGGCGGAGTCGAGGGACTTGATGCTAACGGGTACGCTGCGACGAGTTGAGAGGCCCAGGACCTGAAGCAGGCGATCGACTTCTGAATCCGGGTTTCCGGGCCAGATGGCCAGATGGTCACCGGTCTTGTAGGTGAATTCCGGTTGGCTGGCGAGATCTAGATCGATGTGAAGACAGTGTCGGTCGGGGGAATTGAACAGCTCCCTGGAGGCAGCGATGGTCAACGGCCGGATGGGCGAGCACTGAGCCTTGAGGGAACCACCATCCGGCTCTCCGTTATGCAGGTCAATTGGCTCAAGGGATTCATCTTCTTGTACAGAAACGGTAGGCATGTACTGGACTTCATGCTCCTGGAAGCCGAGACCTTTCAGTACGGCAAACAGACTCTCCTTCCAGGCCATGAAGTCTTCTTGCGTGGCACCCTCGGCATCATCTGCCTTTCCAACAGGCATCACTGCTTTCGCGCCCAATTTGTCAAGTACCTCCACCACGACATCCACCACACGGTTATAATATTTATAATTCCTGTTCCCCAAACCGAAAGCAAAATACCTTACGGATGACAACAGCTGTGACTGGCCCTTAGTTTTGTTCACCCAATCCCAGAACTCCGCCGTATTATCACTGGGGTCTCCCTCGCCGTACGTCGAAAGGAGAAACCCGACCAGTTTCGACTCTGGAATCTCACTGATCGTCTCAGGATCATAATCAGACAGGTCTGCCGTCATGGCACTGATGCCGAATCTCAACGAGATCTCTCTCGCCAAGCGGTTGGCGAACCCTTCTGCCGTGCCAGACTGGGATCCCCAGAAGACGACCATGTCTTTGTGCGATTCTTCCAGTTCCTTGGCGATGTTTCTAGTCTCTTTTGCGGCGGAGCCTATGACACCTCCATTCTTGAGCTGTGGTCGCTCAAAAACGAGATATTGATATGGATCAGGCTGGTCCCAGAGGTAACCCCGGGTAAGATACGTGGCAGCTGCCAAGGAGAAGATAGTTAGGGCTGAATAGTCGGCAAACCCGGTCGGAGTGAGCGTCTTCGAAAGTTCTTGCAGAACCTCCGGAGGAATATTCAGAGGGATGTGCCACAGGGACGTCATTGTGTCTTGGTGGTGTGTTTAATGGGACTGAATGAAATGTGATAACATTTGGAGTAGGAATTAGAAAGACAAGATGTTGCGAGTGGCAATTCTTCCGTCTTATATAAATACAGAAGACAAACCAAAAGATGGCTCAGGCAGTCTCGATCAGCCCAAATAGGTAGTAAAAAAAAATATTAAAAGAATGTGAACAAAAAGAATTAAAATAAAAGGACAAGACCCGGAGGAAAAAATCCTAATCAGGACAGCACAGCATAAACGCAAAGCCCGACGGTCTTTGACAATTCATCTCCAACCCCCTACATCAAAAAGCAAATCTACATATAACCACACCTCACAGAATCAAGTGGGCCAGACAACCAGAAAAGCAAGAAAGGATAAGCAAAAGAGTAAAGAAGCCCCGCTATAAACGGATGACATTTCTACATCAAGCAAACCCTCACCCGCAATATCTGCAAGGTCGAGGCGAACCTTCCAGGTGATCAGCAGACAGAACCCTCGTTAAAACAGAGTTTATCTCGACATCTGGGGAAACCGTCGCTGTGGATCCAATCAGGACGAACTTGCTTCCTGGAGACATATTAAGATATCAGAAATGCGGGGGGGCGGATTTCCAAAGGCGAGGGGGAAATACTTCCTCACGGGGAATGTTCCTTGTTTGGGACTTTGATATCTATCTTTAGGGTTGTGATATCATCACCTGTTTTCTGCCGATCAATTCCACCCTATGCACGGTCCAGATGCTGGCCCATGGACTATTTCCCCACACTTTCCCTTCTTGATGTTTCGTGGAGATAGCAGCATTTGTGGCGGATATCATTGGTGAAGGTGATGTGTGAAGCCGATGTTCGCTTACCGAAGGAAATAGAACGGTTGCTTTGTGATTTTCTCTGGCGGGGTAGTACTAGTTTAGGAATCTTCTTCCTAAAGGTCCCAAGAGTCATGAGATAGACGATCTTAATAAGGTTCGATTGACGAATAATTGCTTATCACACATCTGATCTACGGGGTATCATGTCATCCGTATAATAGCATAACTAGCTGGACATTGTGGGCTATTATACATACTAGGGTTTTATAACGTAATAACCTAATGGTCCTGCATTGGTTCATGATAGTTGGCAGTTATCTTGGAGATCATTCTCTAATTTGTTGGCCAGTATACTGTGTCTGACAAGGGCCTTCCAAAAACTTCTTATTGCAAAAAAGCCCAAGCTTTCTCGAGTAGAGAAGCGTTGGTAAGTCGGGTATGTCAAAGATCTATACTGAAGGTTAAGCTACATATTAGCAGGGATCTTTTTTACGCACAGACCAGGAAGAGGGTAGCTCCTATACTATTTCACATAGCTAGCTCGGGTATTTCAGTCCTGTCAACTCAAATGAGAAGATGTAATAAATTCCATACGCTGTAATTCTATGCCAAAGGGGGAAAGAGATCGAAAGAATGAAGGAAAAGAATCAATAATATAAAGGAAACTCGTAAAGTTTTAATTTATTCATGCCTCCTGCGAATTGCGCCTCCAAACCTTGACCGGCATATCTCCCAAGATCAAGTTCATTGTCTCCAACCGTTTTAACTCCCATCCTGGATAAGGCAGAGCAAACTCATATCGATGCACCAGCGTAGCCAGGATCTTAGCCTGTTCGAGATAAGAAATGTTCCGACCGATACAGGATCTTGCACCCGCCGAAAATGCAACCAAGTATGGCTGAAGGGCCTTGCCTTCTTCTCCCAACCACCGTTCAGGGATATACTGGTCTGCCTTGGGGAAGACACTTTCATCACGGTGCACCACATATGCGGACATACTAACGGACGTATTCCCAGGTACCCATTGACCTAAAATTTCCATACCTTCCGATGGTGTCTCACGGGGAAGGCCGTGCGATGTTGGTGGAAAGATGCGAAGAGACTCATCCAAGCAGGCACGGAGGTATGGGAGGTGCTTCACTTTATCGTAAGGGGCGTCGGTCTCATCTGGGTCCAGTACAGCATCGATTTCTTCCCGGAGTTTTCTCAGGCTCTCAGGGTTCCGGAGCAGCTGGTACATGACGTTGGCGATGGCGATAGCAGTTGTCACGCTGCCAGCGTTCATCATAATGTTCATCTCAGCCACGACCTCACCCCATTCCAAGTTGTTGGCTCGGCCGTTCTTATCTTCCATACACGCCTGGAAGAAGTCGTCAAGCTTCTCGCCTGCCTCGTACCGCCGCAGGCGTGCCATCGCCCGGCGCCACACGATATTTTCCCAGTTGTCTGACGACTTCTGCATACGACTGAAAAATGGAATCACGTTAACGAGTTTATTGAGCACCGGATACCACTCATAGTTCCACAAAATGAGCGATTGCTTGCGAGCGGTGGGGTAAAGGGCTTCACGGAGGTTGACTTCATACGTTGAACCATCCTTTCTCTCGGCGATGCAGACATCGCTTCCTGTATCCAGGAAGCCCAGCTTCTCCGATAGTCCGATGTCAGCAATGGCATCGAGAGAGAAGAAATTGGTCCAAGCTCGGAAATCAACTGTAAGGTCTTTCGGATCAGGAGCCACTTTGCCCGCAGCCACGGCAGCGGAGGGCGGTGCCGTGCACACCTTGTCAAAATGCGCCACAACTTTGTGAACCTTATCGCTAACTTTATGTTCCCACGTTTCCAGATTCTTGAGTGCATATGCTGACGAAAGGACCTTGCGTTTCCGGGCATGATCAAGCTTGTCAACCACATCAGCAAGGTGGTAGTGGGTCCCAGCAGTCACAACGTAGGATGGATCTTTGATACACTTGGTGTTATGCCCATAGATGTCCTTGATTGCGCGTACGTCCCCGTACGACAATGAGTTGGGTCCGGTTCGAATTACGGGCTTGGTTCTGTGTAATTCCTGAAGTTCTTTTGACCGGAAACCTCTGGACGCTAGCATCATGAAAGGCACTGCAGACATCCCAGAGAATGGACTCAGGTTGGGGTATTTTCGGAGCCCTAGTAATGTCAGTTGGCTGTCTTCGAATATGATCAGGCAGTCGTTCAAACATACCCTTGGGGTCCCGAATGTACTCAGCGAATGGAAAGATGACAAAGTAAAAAAGGAAGAAGAACCCTAGCGCGAGCGCATAGGGAGCGATAGATAGGGCTGACCACATATTGCCTTCAATGGTCTATCCGTCCGATTGAGAAATTGTACATTTGACTGAATGGAGGTGCAGTTCTTTGCTGAGGAATAGGGGATATGAGAGGAAGGATGAAAAATAACCTGAGGCTGTCTTGCTGTCCATCTATCGAGTCAAACAGAACCAGATACTTATATCCAGGGTCGGTGACCCCGGTGACCCAGCGATGAATGTCATGAAGCGCTCCTGGCGATCGCTAATTGCTCCTTTCAAAATCATTGATGCCCAGAACCGGGCTAAACTTCCTGTCGTGGACATGTCTCGGGTGGGTTGCATGTGCGGGAAATATTTCCCCTTTCGCCGACTATCAGTCATGTGCCTTCCAATGCTCCAATAGTGAAAGGGTATAAGAAATCGTGGAGCTCCATCTCGAACTTCCAAAGAAGGACACGACTCGACTCCGCATCTTCAGCAGTGGGTTCTCGACAGGGCCCAGCCCGGCTACTATCCAGCTCGCGTCATTGGACTGGACAGTGACACGAAGAAGGATCCCTTACTGCACGGCCTTTGTTGCAATAATCTTAAGGGAACTCGACAAATTATGAGGCGGATAAAGGTTGTCAGAGACTGTAGAGGCTGAAAGCAAGCTACCCCGGGGCCCGGGGAGCCCACATCGGCAGTTCTCGTGCCATGGAACGCGGCGGAATCTGGGGGCAATATCCGCAATAGATGATCCAATGCATTGGTGTGAGTGGAAATGCATGTTATACAAATGTTGTTCTTTTCGTAGACTAGAGCATGAATTGGGGAGTAGGCAGTTTAATTGTGTATCTTCAATTCGCGTCGTTCTTCTCGCCATTGTCCTCGCTTTTTTTCTTTTTCTATGTGTTGATATTTGTGTTGATATATAGGTTTGATACTCAATTGAGTTCATGACATTCTGATCTAATTAACTATAGATTCCGAATTCACTAAAACCCACCGATAACAAGGCCGAGACCTCCCATGAGGAGGATTTGGCCTCAATGGGCTTAGATGATTGATTCCATTGAGGAAACAGACACCGGGAAGACAATATGGCTCATTGTCTGTGCGGTGTCCATGGGCGGCTTTCTATTCGGTAGGTATCACCAGCAATCTAGTATACAGGCTCCTTAGCCGACCACTAATTCAGAATCTCATAGGCTATGACACAGGTGTCATACCTGCCGTGCTTATCAATATGGGGTCAGACCTTGGAAAGCCACTTAGCTCCAACGAGCAAGAATTGGTCACCTCCATCACCTCCGGAGGCGCTCTGATAGGCTCAGTAGTAGCAGGAATGACAGCCGACAAATACGGTGCCAAGCTAGCCATCTATGTAGGCTGTATTATTTTCTTTATAGGAAGTATTATCCAAGCTACCGCATATTCGCTCGCCAAATTGACAGTTGGCCGCCTCGTCGTTGGCTTCGGTGTCGGCGAGGCCGCGATGATTGTTCCTTTGTACATCGGAGAAATGGCCCCTGCACGATTTCGTGGTCGCCTCATATTCTTTGACAATTTTTGTGTCACTTTCGGTCAGCTTATCTCCTACGCACTCGGTGCCGCGTTCACGATCGTGGCTTCTGGGTGGAGGTACATGGTCGGCCTCGGGGCAATTCCTGCTCTGTTGCTCATTGCAATGATGCCCTTATGTCCTGAGACACCTCGTCAGTTACTCCTACATGGTCGGATTGAAGAAGCCAAGCGTGGATAGCGAAAATATTCCCTCAAGTCACTGATCAGCAGGCCGATGCGAAAGCCATACTGATCCGGCATTCTCTCGAAGAAACCATCGCTTCGATATCTGACAAGAGCCTTCTATGGCAGATGAGACAGCTTTTTACAGTCTGTCCAAGTGTGCAGGCTCTCATAACTGCCTGCGCCGTTATGGCGGGTATGTATATGCACTGTTCTCCTGCTTTAATTACCAGCTAATAAAATGTAGTGTCCCAGCTGGGCTCCAATACAATAATATATTATTCTACTACATTGTTCTCCATAGTTGGGTTCGACAAACCTACGGTGGTATCGATCGTGGTTGGAGCCATCAACCTTATAATCGGATTCCCAAACTTCATCTTCATCTACCGCTTCGGGAGACGACGTATGCTCCTTGTTACCATCCTTGGAATGGCAAGTCTCCGTTCATGCTCAACGGTCTACGTTGATGAGAAACTTTGCTAATCGTAAACAGTGACTAGCTCTGGTTGTTGCCTCCGTAGCCTTTCACTGGATTCCAATAAACCACAACCTCACCGTCGTATAGACGCGCGAAATGGGTTAGCCCAACGTCTTGCTCCTCGTGTCTCTCATAATTTTTATTGCCTTATAGCAGCAGGTGCGGCCCCAATCTCTTATGTTGGAACGGAATTTCTCCCCCTCGAAGTTCGCGCATTATAGACAATGATGAACAGCGTAACTTGCTGGCGCTGCAACATTATCATCTCGTCAACATTCCTGTCGATGATGAAGGGCATGACCCCTAGTGGAGCCTTCGGCTTCTACGCTGGGATTGGCTTTCTCAGGTTTATATTCGCTGTCTTTTGCTATCCGGAGGTGCCATAATATACCCCTCGAGTCCGTTCGAGAAATTTACAACCACAGATTCGGAGTAGAGTATGCCAGAAAGGTACATAAAGAACCCCACGATGGTAGGAATACAGAGGATGTAACAGCGGGACGGATTTAACGTCTGTCCTACTATATCACACTTGGGCAGCTGGTCGGCCAGCTGACTATCTGCCCATGTTCAGTGTTTATGGGTTTTACGATTTATCACTTTTTAGAGGTCTAAATATCTAGAGGTGAGTTCCTCTAGGTTTAGACACTTGCTAGTTGCAGGAATTCCGGGTCAGCACTTTTTGTTCGTACATAGATGTAGCATAGGGTACATAGATCACAATGCAGTTTACCTATACCAACATCCCTGCCCGAGCCTATGATGCTGCATAGGGAAAAATTAAGCTATACATGAGCCATGCAGTGTAGATATCCGGCTCACAAGTATGCAGTGATTGCTGCTGCTTCAACAGACTGCAGGTGTTCGAGTATGGTCGATTAATATCCAGCCCCGAAGCATATGTGTATCTGTGTATACATATATACACAGCACCCATCCTCCAAATTTTATTGCCTTGAAAAACATAGATGATATAAATTCAGCATGAAACCCACCGATTGCCAATTCCAAACGTAAAGATTACCAATCTAGAGAAACCCATATCTAGAATACTGCAGCCCTCAATATCCCTCTCCCGCAGTTTTCTCCAGGAAACCCTCCATCTCCATCAGTACATCTACATACATGTGTCCACTACCTTCAAAATCGCGTACAGTATCTCATCGTCCAACGCAAATATGACACACACACACACACACACACACACACACACACACACGTAACACAACATTCCACAGGTTCATCAAATGAATGACGACCTCAAAGACCCCATCAAGATCACGATGATGAAATGGGGTCTACGTATGCGACACAAATGACGGTGAGAAAGCGGTCAACCTGGGAAGAACTTGCTGACGGATCCGAACGGGCAATGATTGACATTCCTCTGGTTCAGATTTAGTAGGAATCCGTATTATCATCACCGGTATGCTTACAGTCTGTTTTAAATATGGGATTAGATGGTGTGATTTCCATGATCTGAATCATGGAAAAGCTTAATACATGCGTGTTTTATTGCTACGTCATCTTTTAGACTTTATCCCTTCTTTTCGTTTTTTTTACATTTATTTTTCTTTTTTTCTTCTCCCTCGTGGCGTCTGATGAGTTTGAGGCGTTGTGTTAGTTAGGGTATAACTACTATACGTGCATACATACATGGTGAAAGTCTATTTTTTGGGGGCGCGGGATTGCATGATCTATTTCGTATCGTACAGAGTAAAATTAGTACATGGGAATCAGAGGTATGTATGATGAAGACGGTTCATCATTGATCTCATGAGGGAAAACATTGAGAACAGACCGACTAGTGACCCACGCACCCTACTCTCACTAGTCGTAGTGTCTGCTCGGCTCTGCATTGGAGATCGCGGGTCCATGCGTCGATTTCAT
The DNA here is from genome assembly GCA_009176345.1 of Aspergillus leporis. Lineage (NCBI taxonomy): Eukaryota > Fungi > Ascomycota > Eurotiomycetes > Eurotiales > Aspergillaceae > Aspergillus > Aspergillus leporis. Next base: position 14,216 of record ML732403.1, on the reverse strand, counting down.
CTATCTGATTTGCTCGGATTCAGCTGTTATTTCCTACTGATTCCTGGAATCTTTCTGATCTCTTCAGTTCGTGAAAGATGAATATAAAAAGAGAAGGGAAAAAATGCTTGGGGGGGTAGGGAATGAAAGAAGAAAGTCAACAAAAAATCAAGGTAGAAATCAGGGTAGATATCCTTAGCTAAGGGAAGAAAAAGAAAAAGACGTTTTAGATTTCTCCCAAAGTAAGCCCTTTCCAAACCCAAGACAGGCGATCCCGGTCTACACTCGCATATGCACCACGGGTCGCTGCAGCTGAAACCCGGATCCCGTCGAGTTAGAGGGGAAACGGGCCAGGCCCTAAGTAGACGGCACTAAGATGGATCCATTCGCACTCAGCAAGGAGGGGAGAAATTGGAAAGGCCGGGGTTTGCCCTCTTGAATCTGCGGTCAGACGTTAGTCATGTAGGTAGACCAGGACTACTACTTTCTTGGGGTTAGCTTTTTTTTTTTTGGGATAGGGTGCAAGACAGTAGTAGAATGGATGGGGAGGGGGCAAGGAGGGGGGAACGAGGGACATTGAACTAAAGCAGTACTTTTAGTTGTTTACTACTATTCACTTAACTACCCTGGTTAGAGTACTAGGAACTACGAGACTATCTCCGAAGATTCAATCAAATCGCACTGGGGACACTTGGAGGGGAGGGGGATGATAGGAGGAGAGTTGGTCCAACACATCACTCCCTCTCTCTCTCTCTCTCTCTCTCTCTCTCAGTTTTCCGACTAAGAAACATTTTGACAAAATAGTAATAATTGTCTGAGAGGTAAGTTAGGTAGGTAAGTAATCTATTACCAGAATGATGAACTGCGCTGACGGTTCACTGCGTCAACGGTGTCCCCGTGTCGTGACTGACGTGGTCGCTCCCTCAGCCAGTCGATCCCTTCAGCCTATCCACTCGGCATGTGCAGAATCATTCAGTCCACCAATCATCTGAAATATCTACTTTGGGATCTTTTTTTTCTTTTTTTCGCGCTCTCTCTCATTTCCCAGGTCGAATTTTCTTTCTTTTCCTTTTTCCTTCCCCCCCTCCCTAAACACCTGATTATGAACAGCCTCTCTTCTGTGGAGAGAATGAGATGGAGGTCCGTGAGCAATTCGCCCTGGTTTCGTCCTTGGCACTCCAGTTCGGTACATTCATTGCCCGTCAATCGATATCGAGTGCTAGGTACACTGTATGGTAGGTACCTAATTAGGTCTCGAGAGTTCACGTTATCGCCGAGTTAGGTAGCTGCAAAGTCACTCAGCTGCTAGACACTTTTCACCCACTCATTTCGTCCCATGTCACGATCAGCGATGTTATCCACGTCAAAATGGTGATTCAGAGCTGACAAGAATGGCCCCATCTGTCCATCCCTGCCTACCAACAGAAAATAAGTAACACCTCCTCTTGTAGTTAAAAGTTGTAATGAGGTCCGATCTTCGTCCGAGATGATCAGTGATAGGCCGGATGATGTCCACCTCTCGGGCACAGGGATCGACTGCGGTGTTACACAAGGCAACCCTGGTCGAATGATTTCGGACATGGATTCATTGTCTTTATTGTGCTTTTATTTTCTCTCACTTCAAATTCTGATTTTTTTTTTCTTTTTTTTAGAAGAACTTTTTAGTCATTTTCTCCCATTTCCTCTCCTTCTTGGTTATGTTTTGGACAGGCCAAGGAGAAACGTTATGCAGCAATTATGAGAGGATGGGCTTACAGCAACATTGTCAGACGACTGAGTTATGAGCACACGTTTTTGAAGCTTAGATTGAGACAATTGTGTCACTTTGTTTGACACTTCATTCGTCTTTTTCTTTTCTTTTCTTATTATTGTGTTCGCGTCCTAGCCCGGTACTCATTGTCGTAAACTAGTCAGTTCCGATCAATCTAGCAAGACCATATCACTCTATATCCACGATACCAAGCACAATTAGACGATCCTAGAATACACAATCAGAGAGACCAGAGCGTCTCATCTCGTAAGCCATTCAACATCATAATATCCCACCCATCAATCAGCTCTCACAATCATGCAGTCGATCTCTGTGCACGGGTAACTCCGGAAACATGCAATGTAAGGTTAATTACCTGCGTGCAGCTAGAGTTACCGGTATTATGAATTCGACCAGTAACTATCGAAGGGGCCAGCTAGCACTGAAAGGACTAAAGGAAGCAGTGTGATCTCGTGATATTAGTATCTTTCGAGTAAACGCCCATTTTAGTACTATTCATCTACTGAGTAGAATCTCCATGTATATTGGTCAGCATATTCTGTTGCTAATTATGAAGTAGACTCTGGAGACCCCAGGCCGGCTAAGGACCGGCTTCAGGAACATCGAATGATTCCCGAGTACACAATCAACAGACAAGACACGCTTCGGGTTGAATTTCTTATTATTAGATAAGCGGGATTAGGAGTTGGTCTACGACTAAGGGGTTTTGATTTCTTGTGGCTGTTGTCCGTTATCTAATTCCCATAGTAGTTTCTTTTGTCGTACTGGCTAAGAGTAATACCTTCATCTGGACATCACATACTTATAAGTTATTGACAGGCCCGGGGCGGGGGCTTGTTTCACTCTAATGCTTGAACAAGTGATGACCGTACGGGATACAGGTTAGTTCACTTTTTGACCGACGTGCCCCTTTTTTGGATTCTAGAAGGTAACGCCGCATGATATTTTCTTCTGTGCAGATAGCGACCATATATATAGTAAGATGCGCAATGCACACTCCGTGCAACTTACCAGAAGAGGAAAAAGTAGCAGGTAGAATTCTAATCGCCGAAATCCTAACCTCGGGCTTAGAAATAGAGCTGTCGGATGACAGAACCAGGATGCCTTTCTATACTACTTACTACTATGCTGACTGGTGTTGCACGACATTGCGGATTTCCCATCGCCTTGTCTAACCTACAGTAAGTGCCTAGAGCCGTCCGTATCAGCCGCTGGACTTGGCTGGACTGGATTATATTGTGGAGAGTGACAAGGATGTGCGCCTGTGTTTCATTAGATTGTTCCTTCTGGTAGGGAAGGATGGGTTGATGTTGCCCCCTGTAGCTATTGTGCTGTGATGGGCGCTTTAGTTGGGAACGAACTATATAAGCCAAGAAAAAGAGGGTGCGTCGTAACTGCTTCAGAAACGAAGCCTACTGCAAACTTTGAAGGGAGAAGAGGGGACGAGATGACAATAGTTCGCGCAAAGATCCGACCTTTTACTTTCTCGATCTTTTTTTGTTTCTGTGTGGTACGGGTTGAGCGTCTGTTGGGTCTATGGAGGTTTTTGATTTGCTTGCATGGCAGCTGCAGGTACGCTGTACGTCTCCGGAAACTCTCCATATATGGTCCATTGCTAATATATCAAAGCGCTAAGTTACGTATGGACAATCATGAACGCAATCACTTGGCGAAGTAGGAAATTGCTCTGAATAACATAACATAATAATATGTATTATGGTTAGCATTAAATGAGATACGAAATGCTTAACCCAATGAGAGTAGTCAGTATGGAAAAAGTGTGTTGAATTTAGCCCCACTGAGGACTTTTGTCCTCCGAATAACTCCTAGCTCTTCCACCGCGAGCGTCTATTTCGGAGTCGACTAAGGAAGTGAGTGTCTGACAAAGTGACAAATCCCTGTCAAATTATAATAAACCTGGGAAGTGGAAGTCCAACTAATTCCGAAAGGCCGCTTAATCCGCCTACCGCAACGCATATATGGAGTGAGTACTAGCGCCCGACTCCAGTGAGTCCGTTACGACTGGCCCTCTTGCCGACGGACGATTGGCCCTGATCCTGATTGTCCAATCCTCAACAGCCATCAATTGTCAAGCTAAAATAACTAATTCGTGGTAAGCTCCAGCGGGCGTAGCGTGAAAAAAAAAAAAAGGGAAAAAGAAAAGCTAGGGACCCATAGATAATAGATTAGCCTGCAATGATTTTCATGTTTTCTCTTTCCTTTCTTCAATTTATGGACTGACGCGTTGTGTAGCCGGAGCGTGGGATCGGAATAATAGGTGTAGTGCTATGGACCGTTGCTACCCTGGGTGGATTTTGATTTGAGAACGAGTATCATGGTCCCATTGAAATTCGTTTTTCATTTATCTAATTTTCAGTTTTTTTTTTTTAATTTTCTTTTGCCCCCTCTCCTCTGTTCCCTTGTATGAATCTGCGCACCTATCTTAATGACATTATTATTAACTAGCATGCTGAGGAATACTGTAGAACTGCCCCGCAAGATCTGCTGTATGTACGACGGCTGCGGGTGTCGGGCCGTCGGTAGCGGACTTGCCATCCTGCGTGGCTAGATCTCGACACTGGGGGTGTTTCTTTGTGTCCCTCTTCCGGGGTTATGCTATTACGGCGCAGAAGTTGACTAGAGCCGGTAAAAAATGAAGGAAAGGGGGAATAAAAAAGGAAAGAGAGAATACTCTTGAGAAGAATCAAAAGTAAATACCACTTACCTGCAGATCCCAATATCATTGACCTGCGTCGCGGCGGTTTGAGGAGTCGAAGTAGTGTAACTCTTAGTGTGTGAAGGGACCTGCACTAGACCATTGACCTTGGTCGATCATACAGGATGAATATTTATGATTAACAATGCATCCGTGTTCCGTCCGGAGTACAGCTACTTGTGTCAGATAAACACCAGTAAACACGGGCCTCTTCGTGCATTGTGCTCCGGGGGTTGGAGATATATCTGCAATCAGACACTCAGACACTCTTGGCTAACCAATGCATACCTACTTTAAATATTTTACATACAGTAGTTAGGACATAAGACTTGATTGAGTCGAAACCATGTGAGGCGTACGTACCAAGCACAAGCATGTGTGGGATGAGAATCCTGGTATCATATATTAATTGGGATGTTCGTGAGGTAAGTATGAAGGATGGATATGGTTAGTGTATCCAATGTCTCCATAACATCTACTTAACTCGATAGTAAAATGGGAAGGAGAGTATATGTACATGTGATCTGCTGCCAGGGCAGGGATCCTAGAAGCTGACCGATGGCCTTGTCTTAAATATAATATAATATAGTATTAATATTCAATACGGACCAGTATTAACATAGTGCAGCTCCATACATCGGATGCCCTCCGTGCAATACGTGCTACAATCAATCGGCCAAAATTCAAGCCACTGATGTGTCAAAGTTCCGTTTACTCAACAGAGGCGCTTGATCCAAGGATAAATAAAAATAAAAACAAAAAAATTTACGGAGGGAAAGGAAGAGAGAGAAAGAAATGAAGATGGGTTACATGTATGAGTGAGCGCGAGAGAAACATTCCACGCCTGTATCTCTGATACTGTTGAGTACTCCAAGGTCCGTTCAGCAGACAGTGGGGTGTAGGCAATCCGAGTGGGGTATTGTGTCGTGGACTAGATCGTTAGTCGGTTCCACCTCACGCAAGGGGTCGCGAGGAGGTGCTGCAACTCCCGCAGGAAGAAGGTTTCTGGGCCTATCGTTTTACCTGATCCTTCCGTCAGCCGAACATGAATTACAGCTGAGATGATAGGGCTTGTTAGTCAAGTGACACTTGATTCAATTCTGTTTATCGTTTTCTTATTGATTTGTCCGGGACATGGAAAACAAGCGGTGAGGCCCTGATCACTTTTCGTATCTTGTTAGGATATGTAACGAGAGTTCTTGCCCTTGCGCCTGAGATGAAGCACACCGAATCATCTGGATTTCTGAGATCAGGAAAATCCACTCCAAACTATCGGACAGAGGAGAGGGTTAGTTAGCCCAGAAAATCTTGATCGGTGCCTCTCACCGAATCCGGTTTTTAGGCCAAAGTTTGTATGTACATACATACGGAGTACATACATACATCGCGACAATTTCGTCACGAGTCCCCATTGACCGTGCGGTGTCTAAGCCCGGATAATTGCCACGGTTGGTTCGTTGGTCAGCTACTTGTCCATCCCACGGAGTACTTCTTAATATCCAGTATGTGGATACGTAGTTCCCAAGTTCAGAGCTCTCCAACTACTGTCCTATCCTTACGGCCGCAGGGTGAGGGATTTCCAAAAGCGTAGTTAGCGTCGGTAGCGCTGCCACCTTGAATATACACAGTACTAACCTATTGTGAGTGATGACTGGGGCAAAGTAGAACTAAGATTGATTGACGTCGCATTGACCGATGCCGCAGAGAATTTGTTGGATTAGCGTCGTAGAGATTTATTAATAAAATAAAAAACAAATACCACACATTAGATAACGCCGGCGTCAATCAGGTATATGACAAAAATGGTAATTTGCTCCATATCCATCACATTCGAGGGCTTGGCATTTTGGTGTGAGCTCTCGTGAAACGCCAACCATTCAACCACGATCACATTGTTGATTGGCGGGGTGACCGCTTGGTGGGCATCGGCGGAGAATTCGGGACTAGATCAGGGTCGTGGAAGAGGAAGATATGGGGTTGGGCTCTCTTGACCGACTCCTGCTCCCTTCGATAACACTCTGATGTATCCAACGACATGGCCTCATCTTGAAAAAATTAGCTACGGCGGTATGTACGTGGAGGGTGGTGGTTAGAAGGATTGGGATTCTGAACTGCGCTAGATACGGGAGTAGGGACCCGGACCTCAGGATTTTGGGGAGGGGATTTTTTGTCTCTCAACCGGTATCAAGGGATTGATTAAGGAAGTTTAGACTACTTGAGTGGGCATTCTGACAGTGTAGATGTTCTTTTGTAAATCATAAGTTGATGAACTTTGACCTTTTAATTATATATTATTTTCATCAAGGTTACTTTTATTTAAATTATAATTTCAATGGTCCGAAGCAGAAAATGCTCGGAGTGTTCCGTGAACTCCGAATTTCAGCGCATATCCCTGGACACCAAACAAGACAGGACCAAATCCGACCGAGTAATGAACAGTGAATAGTCTACGTACTACTATCTGTGCAAGTAACCATTAAGGAGGATACCTAACGAAAAAACATAATACTTTCAACTACCCGACCGAGATTTGTGAGGCAACAGGTTGAAAAAAAAAAATAAAAATAGAAAAATAAAAGAAGGAAATCAAACGTTAAGGATAGTCTTGAGTGTTGCTCGCACGCCACCCTGGCTTTCGTGGTTTCTTCTTGACCATTGATATATCCCTGCTACCTGCACGATCCCTGGCGCCATTCCTATCCTGGTTTGTTTCTTCTTGTTTTCTTCTGTCCTTGTGTGACATGGATGACTTCGCTTGCTTGCATATTCTATTTTCATATTTGAATTTTTCTACCTCCTCGGACCAAAAAAAAAAAAAAAAATTAGAATTCAAGGTGGATTCGATTATAACTGCGGAGTATAATCGAAGGAAATAAGAATAGAGCTCTTCATTTTTTCCCCTCCAATTTACCCTACATTAATTCAAAAGATTAGGGATACAATGCCAATTACTTTATCAGTTTCAATTATCAATTTAAATAATTTCAACCGTTTCAACACAGCAAATGACCAGTCATTTTATATACGTCCATCATTCGATCGTGGTGACTTGTCAGCCTCTAGGTTGGTAGGTATGTGGCGGGCCCGCACCCTAACGCCCTCCAGATCGTCCCGAAAGCTTTAAATCATTTATCGCACACACCACCAGCTCCAAAACCAAGGTGGTGGCCAATGGATCCTTCACTATCGGATGAGGTCCCACTTGAACGGGAGTCTATTCATTGCTGGCGTTCTCTAGCGTCCTCACACATTGTCTAGCAGAGATCTCGTATTGGTATTTGACTGGCAGTCTTGTTAGGTTGGTTGGTTAGTTAGCTACTACAGACACTGTTAGAGGAAGGTGAAAGAAGCTAGTTAGTGGATCGTAGGTGCAAATCACAATAACCTCAATCACTTATTTTCGCTCCGGCATACTCCGGAGGACAAAAGTAAATGAGATATGGAGGTTCAGGGAATTGGTCTGCATTCAAATCGTCGTACCTTTTTTTTTACTATCCCTTGTAACTTGTAGGGTTATCTCTTTCCCCCCTCTCCTCTCTCCTTCCTGCCCCGTCACCGCCAGTTGCTACCCTGCTCTGGTCGGCTCTCTTTGCCTCTTTCTCTTTGCTAAGTTTGTAGGCCGGATACAGTTTTCCGTATCATTAAGATCTTCTAGGTTGATTTAGATATTTAGTTGTCTGTATGGAACGTTTCCCGCTTCTTGACGGAGTACATATCCCAAGATCCACACCGTTTAGCCTGCGCGAATCTTGCATCCGCTGGATAATACGATATAAACTATTCTTCTGACTAGTGCGTTATAGTCATTCTCATTATTAGCAATGTATTATCTCAATTTATTTTATTACCTCCCCCCTAATTTGCCTGATGAACCTCTCGGCCCGGCAGCTCTCGTACCGGCCGGATGAGCATCAGCATCAGTATCCACTCTGCATAACAGTACATACAGCAGGTAGTACATTGCAGTAATCAGTAACCTGTTCGTTTCAGAAGAGCAGTCAGCACTCTGTGTTTACTTTTGCTCGTGGTAAATTGAAGTGCTAGAGACCCCAAGGAAAAATGAGGTCAATTGATTAATGTTTCTCATTTGCTTTTGGTCGATGTTGTGAGGGTAATTCCTTTACCGTGGATTGCTCCATGAAAAGCTCCGTGGGCAAAGTAAGAGCTTACGGTGTGGCCCTTCGGTTCGCGTAGTGGGACCCGTGCCCAGCGTGGAGACAACCCAGTTGTTCGAACCTGGAACACACGCCTGTCATCCGTCATTTTGTTTCGCTTTGACTCTGGGGTCTACTCTGGGCCTATCAACTGAGACTAGATTTTGGTTACGGAGTATACACCTTTTCATGGCTTGTTTCTTACTTAATTTTTAATTTTCTTTTTCGTGGAATAAAACTTAAAAATCTGCATTCAGGAAGAAAAAAAAAGTTTTTGAAGGGGTAGCAATAATGTTAACCACAGGCCTTTAGTTTCGCCAGGCAAAGCTTTAGTCCCAGACGTGAGTTTATCAGAATCGATAAAAAATAAAAATAAAAATAAAAAACCTTTAGACAAATATTATTTTAATTCCCCCCTAAATATTATATTACTATTGATTGCTTGGGGCGATCCAGCATCATCCTCGCAGTGCAGGACGATCGAATGACTTACAGCAACGCGATCGGTCCCAACAGTTCACAGTGGTTCTGGACTATTGCGGTTAATTTGAGGTAAAGGACTGTATTTCTTTCTCTCTGTTCCTCTAGACTCTTTGCCATTGTCTGTCGGTAGTCCTCTGCTCTATAGTGACTCTTGTCTACAAAATGCCAACTCAGATCATTAGAGGAAGAGACGTAGACGAAAGGAAGCAAGATAATAGTAATTTTGTGATAGAGTTTTGAAATGTTTACTACTTATTTCAGATTACCTTTTCCTAATCAGATTGATCTTCCGAACTGGTCAGTCAATGATTCAATCGTTGATTCTGTAGATTCACTCGGCGTCGACCCTGCAGGCTTGAACGACGTCCTTTGACTTTTCGACCGTCATCTACTTATCCGTCAACAATCAGTCGGTGCCTTAGATCCCCTCAACCAGCCAGTTTTTTATACTAGTATCATTTACAATAGGTATTTTGAACTTTTTTTTCTTTCCTTTTTCCTTTTGCATAATCTTCCATCTAGCGTCATCTTCCTCACCTCCTCTTTCCCCCTCCCTCACCAGTACAAACCCCCTTCAGCACCAGCCAATCCCAGTCTAGGGCGGTTCGGCTGGATCAGCATCGACTTAGCCTAAACGGTGGTTCCTGTCCGGCGTCTTGTTTAGCTTATCCGGCCGGTGGTCCTTGCTTCGTGGCGGTTCTGCGAGAATCTCGCTGTCTAAGCTTGACACTGGGCATCTGGACCCTGCCGGAGGGGAGGGCCAAAAAAAAATAATAAATAATGAAAAATAAAAAATAAAAAATAAAAAAAGAATTGAGAAGCGATTTCATCGGCAGGAGCAGGAGGCAGATCCCACGGCAGTATCTCTCCGCTCTTCCACAGGCGAAACGCACGGTTGTCTTTCCCAGAACATCAATCCCACTCACTCGGGCACTCCCTTCGCCCTCTTGGTTGCGGGATCCACACCCAAACCATTTCCTTTTTATTATTGTCATTATTGTATTATTCTATTTTTTATTTCATTTTATTTCATTATTTATTATTATTATTATTATTATTATTATTATTATTATTATTTTTACTTCCTCCTCTCTTAGCTCTTGGGCTGCTGACACCTTTTTTTTTTGCCCTCTTCCTAAATTAAATCTATTTTATTTTTGTTTTTCTCACAAAGAACCCAGGGAAGCTGTTTGGTACTTAGTTATAGTGACGGACGTCCAGTGATCCACTGCTTTGTTTCTTTCTCTCTTCCTCCAAAGTTCCCTTTCTTCAGCACCGACTCCATCGGGACCCAAGAAACGGACCGCACTGCCATAGTTAAAAAGGAGTGATCCAGAGAACCGACCGAAAGAAAGGTTAATAATAAGACAGGGCGCCCAGCACGACACAAGCTATAAGCATAGAAGAGACAGTTTGGCACCCGACCACAATTGCCTTGCAGCTTTTCTTACATTCCCGCGCAGCAAGTTTCAGTGAGAAACTGGTGATCGAGAAAGTCCCAAGGACACGTGCTGGTATGTGATATTGTTTTATTCTATTTTATTTTTCCATTTTGGTTCGATTGTCGTGGTTTTGCCGTCGAGCTTCTATGCTTCCTTGCTGCGGTATACCAGCCGCCGCAACCCCAACCTCCAATGACGGCTTCCTTTCTTTCCAATGAGGATACTATTCCTGCGGTTCTTGTTTTACAGTCAGACTAGTATCCGAGGAGAGTCTCCTTTCTTTTCTGGAACGCGTCTTCGATGGATTTTCTTCGGGAGTTCTATTGCGCCCGTCACGGGATCTTCTGGTCGTGATGTTGTTGCTGTTGGACCTCCAGCGCCAAAACCCACACCAGCCTCCCACTAAAACGCGGAAGCTGAACGGCACCGCTGCCCACTTTTCCCCCTTCCGAACTCTCTCTCGTTCCCTTTGCCTCTTTTTTTTTTCCCCTGCTCTCTCATCTTTCTATTACTCTGTTTTCCCCCTCCCGACCCAAACTCCTCCCCCGTCACGTCCCAACCTTTCCCCTCTTCGACCCATCCGTCACCCGTTCATTCGCTGTCTATGGATGAGAGCTTCCTCTGATTTCCACTCTCTCCCAATCCAGTTCTTGTTCTCCCTCAATCTTACAACACAAGAGAAATCAATTATAAAAAAAAGACAACACTTCAAGAAAGAAAAACCTGGTATTTACTTTTTCTTTTCTTTTTTCTTTTCACATTTAATTCTCTTTTCCAATTTTCTCCGTTCTTGTTTTTTTTTCTTTTCCCTTCTTCCCTTCCACCGCTCTATCTATAGATTGGTGTGTCTCAATAAAGGCTCCGTTCCGGGTCGTGGTCCAGAATCAGTCAACCCACTCGGCGGCTGCACAGAGATTCTTAGAAGGATTAGGTTTAGTTGGGTCCTGCGTTTGCTGTACGCCCCCAGCCTCCTCCACCTTTCGTGTATGATCTGCTGCAGCATTCTTCTCTTCTTTCCTCCACCGCCCGACTGAGACTACCATGATCGTCCACGCCGGGAGTGTCTAAGGATTTTTTTTTTTTTGTTTTTATTTTTTTTTCTAAGATCCGCCTTCTACGTATTTTCTTGGCATGAATTTCTATTTTTTGATTTTCTCCCTGTTCACAGTACCAGTCTCCCTTGTCAGCCTCGTTAGTGCACCATCATCCCTTTCGTTTGACACCTTTTTATACATCCATCCGATGCTCCATCTCAAATTCTCTCCTGCTTCGGTCACCGTCTCTTGATTTGTTTATTTCTATTCTATACGACTGTTGTGATGACTTGAACGCTCTGCTTACTTCGTTTGTCTGTTCTATCTAGACTGTCCCATTGTTCACCTTGGAACAGTACGGTATCTTGTTCGACGACCTGCAACGACCTGTTACGAATCGCTACGAGCTTGTTCCCTTGTTCGTTACACTAAACAAAAAAGCACTTTCATCTACTAGTGCGCGTTTATTATTTTCGTCTCTAGTACGACGCCGCATCAAAGTCACGAGAGAAGCATTCGACGTTTGATACTGGACTGTCACGTCGTCCTTCCCCGCGCTATTCTTACGACTTGATACGATACCCACGATTTCGTGCTTCTGATTTGGTTGAGCGATTTCTGTTGTCCAGCCGCAAGCGCGCTATTTTGTCTGTCTGGCTTATATGGTTTTGCTTCTGACCACTCCGATCTTCGAAAATTACTGGATGTAGATTTCTTGTCCGTTCACGCTGCATAGCGATTTTCTCGGTCCACGCCAGCGATCTTCGAGCGTTTTACGGTTACGATTTTCAACGAGCTTACCACGATTGCACCTTGCTATTTCCTGCATTATTTGTTGAAACTGTTCATTATTTCTTAACGATATATTTGCATTCACTCTTGACTCGGTGCTAGCATCGATATTGATTTTCATTTGTACTTGACACGACAGAAACAGTGGCATCATTTGCATGTCGACCTTGGATCACGCTTTCGTGACCTAACCTGAACCACGAGGGAAAACGCAATAAAAAGAGAGAGTATCGTTGTGGCACGTTGGACGCAATCGAATCCAACGTCCAAAAGCTTCCAATAACTTCAGTTCTTAGAACCGTCACCCCCAAAAACCGAAAAGCTGGAGCTACCGTCGATTTCCCAGGTCCACACCAGAGGTCCTGTTGATATTCCTTGGTATAACCACCACGCTGCTGAGAGACCTCTGTTGTCTGGTGACAAACTCCCGGCTCTCAGTTTACCGACGGCCTCGCAGCCGCCAATCTCGGGCCAGTCCTATCGGACTAGCTACGAAGAGGCCTCGGCATCCAATAACGTCAGTGCTCGGACAAGCCTATCAGGAACCGCACCTATTATCAACGAGGCTAGGAGCCCACCGCCGTCTGCGGACCTAGCAGCTGGTGGTCAGGGCCGGCTCTCCTTGGACTCTTCCGCTCCGCAGGAGTACACCATTGCACAAAACACCGTGGGTGATAGCTACTATTCCAATCCGACCGCAATCGGCAGCATGAATCATACTCAACCTTACATGGATGTCCACTCCTCACACCTCTCGTCGGCACAGCCGTATGCTTCTCAAGCTGCGACTGCTGGTGGAATTGCGCATTACACGCAATATCACCAGCAACCACCGGTGTTGCAACCAGCGTCGACCACCTATGGCCCCGCAAGCTCATATTCTCAATATGCTTATCCTGGCGGTGTCACCTCGTCCCAACCGGGCCCACAGCCTCCGGCAACATCAATGAGTAGCCAGGTTCCAGCTCAGCTGCTACCATTGCCAGGTAAATCCCTAATAAAGAAGGTGTTCTCGTCGTACGATACTGATCCGCGGTATTTTTTTTTCTTCTAGTTACTAGCCACACAGTTGCACCCCCAGGATATGGAAACAACACCGGGACACCTTTGCAAGGATATGTGTACGATGCTACAGGCCAAATCGCTCCTCCAGGTGCCAAGCCACGCGTCACGGCTACCTTGTGGGAAGACGAAGGCAGTCTTTGCTACCAGGTCGAAGCAAAAGGCGTGTGTGTTGCCCGTAGGGAAGGTAAGTACTTCAATTTGTCTATTCGCCTTTTTAGGTACTGTATGCTGAACTGAATCTAGACAATCATATGATCAATGGAACAAAATTGCTCAACGTCGCCGGGATGACTCGGGGTCGCCGCGATGGGATCCTGAAGAGCGAGAAGATTCGCCATGTAGTCAAGATTGGCCCGATGCATCTGAAGGGCGTGTGGTAGGCTCTCTTTCCCCTGCATCTGCTAGCTTGAGAAAATTCTAACCAGTTCTTAGGATCCCCTTCGAGCGTGCCTTGGAGTTTGCCAACAAAGAAAAGATTACAGACCTTTTGTATCCTTTGTTCGTGCATAATATTGGCGGCCTTCTATACCATCCCACCAACCAGACACGGACGAACATGGTTGTGCAAGAGTCACAACAGCGACGGTTAGAAGGCCCTCAAGCCACGCGGGCTTCACAGGGGCCTCAGCCTCCTGCCCTGCACCATCACCACCATCATCATTCGTTACAAACCCCAGTTCCATCGCACATGTCTCAACCTCACACCATGACATCTCAGCCTGGTGGCAGACCAGGTCTTGATCGCGCCCACACCTTCCCTACCCCTCCCGCCAGTGCGTC
>ML732402.1:0-44821 GCA_009176345.1 Aspergillus leporis | reverse complement strand
TTTTTTTTTTTCCTTTGCAAATATCAAAGTTTTCTGTATGATCTGGTGGGCCAGAGCCCTAGAATTCGAGCTAGCAGACCAGATCATCTTGTTGGGCATGAATCCACTGTGCTTCTGCGCCCTAGTCTACGTGGAACGATCGTCGCACTAGGTCCAAAAGAAGTCTTACGAAACCGTAGGACCGCATGAGATTTTACTACGGCCGCGGTCGTCATTGTACGGCTCCTGATCGGCGCCGGTTTGGAGATTCAACTCGGGTCGGGGCCGGTCCGGGTCCGAGTCGAGAACAGAAGTATAGAAGCCATTCATTGGTACGTTAGCATTTACAAAAAACCTGATGGCTTTGTGAGATATCGCACACAGCCAAATAGAAGAGTCTAGACATTGTGACTCAATACTCTGAATATTCTTTTCCCCACTGGTTGGGCTTCAGCGGCAAAAAGGCCTCATATAAAGGCTCTCGTCTTCCGGAGGCATTGAAATGAATCTATACAGCACAATTGACTAACACCTTATCTCTTATTTCCTTCCTACCTGTTGATTTCACACATCAGGCAAGATGGCAAAGGAACCAGAGCTCTCAAAATCTGATCAAGTCGCTACTGCCATTTCTTCAGGTGCGCTTGACCCGCCGTGTGGTGAATTTTACCTAGCCCTAACAGTAGTCAGAGAGAAATAATGGCCCAGAAGAGAAGAGTATCCCTTCAACACCGTCCAGTATAGGGAGTCAAAAATCCGATGAAAGTTACAAATTGATTGAGCTACAGCACAATGAGATACTTGTTGAATTTCAAGACGGGTCGTTGGCAAATCCGAACAATTGGGCTTTTGTATGTTATTTGTGTTCAACACTTTCGCGGGGACTATCAGCGAAGCTAACAGATGTCCATTGCTCAAGAACAAGAAAGTTTATACTGTCCTCGTAGCATTGTGCACTGTGCTCAACAGCGGCGTATCATCCTCTCTGCCTAGCAATGCAGTCCCTGCGATCATGGAAGATCTCCACCAGCAAGGTGATGGGCAAAAAGTCTTGCCGACAGCTGTATTTCTTATAGGATATGTTGTGGGGCCTCTGGTATTTAGTCCACTGAGTGAGACTATTGGACGGAAGCCGGTTCTTATCTGGACGTTCACTGTCTTCGTTCTGGCAACACTGGCCTGTGCATTTGCACCCAATTGGCTCTCACTTTTGGTATTTCGAGCAATCTGCGGGACTATGGGCGCGGCACCGCAGACTGTGATAGGTGGGGTATATGCCGATATGTTTTCGGATCTTCGAAGCCGGGGCCGGGTAATGGCATTCTATATGTCGGTATGTGGAATTAGTATAAGGCTTATCGATCCTCTAATGTCACTTTTCTAACATCAGTGACAGGCCGCAAGCTTCGGTCCAATTCTCGGACCAATAATCTCTGGTTGCTCAGTACAATATGGCTGGCGATGGACGTTTCGCATTGACCTGATATTTGCGGGCATTTCGTGGATTGGCGTAATATTCATGTCAGGTATTATCATTCGGCCTCAAATACTCCGCTGTAGTGCTAATGAGACTGGTGAATAGAAACTTTCGGCCCCGTTATCTTGAAGCGACAAGCTGCCAAGTTACGAATGGAGTCAGGATGTAATGCTTATCTGACCCGGCAAGATCTGCGCAACGGGGACCATCAATACAGCACGGCCCAGATCATCACCCGTCCGATCACTATGCTTTTCTTTGAGCCCATTATATCCTTCACGGCACTTTATATTTCCCTCGCATATAGTCTTGTCTTTTTCTATTTTCAGGCGTATCCGATTATCTTCGAAGGTATGGTGCAACAATCCAGTATTACACATGCTTAACCTATGTATACTAACATTTGATATCCCAGGCACCTACAGATTCGACGTAGAAACAACATCCCTTACCTACATCCCCAGTAAGCTCAACCCCACACCCCTCTCTCACATCTACACTACTGAGACACAAACCCAACTAACCCCCAAAACAGTCGGCATCGGCGCCGCCTCCTCAGGCCTAATCTCCCTTTACTACGACACAATCTACGAAAAAGCGAAAAAGCAAGGCAAATCCTGGACCTGCAGCCCTGAGCTCCACCGCCTACCCGTATCCTGCATCGCAGGCCCTTGCCTAACAATCAGCCTATTCTGGCTCGGCTGGACCGCAACGCGCAACATCCACTGGATAGTCCCGGTATTATCCGGTGTCCTCTTCGGAATCGGATACCAGATGATCTTCATATCACTCTTGACATACGTCACGGATGCGTACAAGATCTATTCTGCCAGCGCACTGGCGGCGTCGGTAATTCTGCGGAGTATCGTGGGCGCTCTGTTCCCACTCGCTGCTGATCCGCTATATTCTTCCTTGGGTGTGGGATGGGCTACCTCCGTACTGGGGTTCGTTAGCTTGGCTTGTATTCCTATTCCTTTTGGGCTGCTTTATGTAGGGCCTTGGATCCGGAAGAGGAGTCCGTTTTGTCAGCGGTTGTTGGAGGAGGATTTGTTGAAAGAGGGTGGGGAGGGGAGACCGTTGGGGACCGCATAAGGTGGTCTCGGAAGGGCGGAAAGATATGAGGAAATTGACAATGATACGATGGCATAGCTTTCCTGATATCTTCATTCTGATTTTCGGTTTTGCGGGCTGGCGTTGGCTTCGCCAGGGAAAAGTGATATGACAAGACTGATGGACAGTTGGCAGTTAATTTTTAATATAATACTCCTAATCATCATTGGCGGACTGGCTGTTTCGGCATAACTTGGGGGTTTTTAGCCTGTTTCCCGAGAACAGCATTTAAATCAAAGGACAGTTTTATATGACGTTGATGGGGTGTTTCCGATATCTATGGTTAATTTAGAGTGGGTGGTTTTCCATGATATTCTCCTCAATACCCCCAGAGAATATATATATTTCGCCCCAAGTAGGATGCATCAGGGTCTACCCCATCCTTTGACATTTTGAAGCTTCAAGTGACTAAATATTATATTTAAGAGTAAAAGTTCTTTTACCAAGGTTTTAAATAGCCATTCATTATACAATTCGGTGCGAAAATAACAATTACAAATTTCTAGTTTTGGTGGAATAGCTTCTCGGTCAATATTCCCCAAGAAATAAAGCAGATGTAACATGCATGTTAATAAGGAACATATAGTTAATATTAGCTTCGTTCTACAACAATTCCTCGATGGTCTAACGGTCATGATTTCCGCTTGTCATCTCATACGAGAACAAGCGCGGGAGACCTGGGTTCGACTCCCAGTCGGGGAGATTTTCTTTTTTTGGTTTTTCTTTTTGCCTCTCATATATCTATCGGGCCGCCAGCCGTTGTTGCGGAACCCACCTAGCCCTAGGACGTCGGCACTAACCGCCAGACTTGCTCTGTAGAAAGTTTCCGGAGCGTTATCCACTTTTCTTGTCCTCAATTCAGGACACATGGCTGGGTTAGAGCTACTGGCAAAAATGTCCGAGTCACGCTTGCTGTACGTTCCCAAAATTGAGGATGTAGAATGCGTGATATATGGCAGTCTATGTGAGGTGGAATGGCATTGGTGGTTTCTCTAGGCCGACGCTTATTCCGTAAAGCCCCTCAGGCCATAGAAGGTCCAGAATTGCTACTAAATAATGGACTGGACTTGCCAATAGCGACGATGAGATGCGGTGTTGACATGGGATAGAGTCTCGTTCTCTGTTGGGGTATGAGACCTCTTTGATCTCTTTCGCACCCCCCAACTCTTTAGATTTTCGATTGAGGGAGCATAGTGATGCTATATGCTGCAGTGTATCACAGGGACTGGTAAAGGATTCTAGAACTTTAATATATCTCTTTTAGATAGCAAAGAAGTGCTGGGAGCCTTCTTGCCTCTAGTATGTACATGCTTTTAATATGTACAAGGTCCTAAGCCAGTGTTTGTTTAGTGGATCTTTGCTTTGTAAGAGGACAAGGTACAGAGACAAGAATCTCGTTATTAGAACAGCACATGGCGTTCAAGTGAGATGAAGCGTCCACCATTCCTCTTTCCGCTTATAAGACTGGTAAATGGTCTCATGACCAACCCAACCATGACCTTCTCCCTCGAACTCAACCACCTCCGCCACCCTCCCACACTCATGCATCGCACTAGCCATCATCCGGGCCTGCGCCAAGGGGACCACCATATCTGCAGTACCCTGCAGTAGAAGCAGTGGCGCCTTAATCTGAGCAGCAAAGTGGCACGGACTGCGGCTGGTGAGTTCCGCATCCCTGTCCTCTGCTTTCGTTTTACTGAGTAAGATCCGGTCCACATCCTGACTTTCGAACTTGTAAGAGTCGGCCTGCAACGCCCTCACATCGCTGATGCCATAGGAACTGATCCCTGCCGCCCAGACGTCCGGATACATATGCAAAGCTCGCAGAGTCAAGTACCCACCAGCACTGCCGCCGTATATACCGACACGGGTCTTATCGACCAACTGTTTATCTGCAAGGTAGTCAACTGCGCTAACGGCGTCGCCGACATCGACTAGGCCCCAATAGCCGGAGAGTCGCTCACGATATTCGCGTCCATAGCCGGTGGATCCCGTGTAGTTGACAGCGCAAACGGCGAAGCCGCGCGTTGTCCAGTATTGTATCTCCAAGTTCAGTGCGGGAGTCACGCAGCCATTTGGTCCTCCGTGAACATAGACTAGAACGGGAGGAGGGTGCTTATCATCGGACTGGTAGTTTGGGTTTCGTGGAGGGAAGTAAAACATGTAGACGTCTCCGTCGCACTGCGGTCCATACTTTTGAGGTGCTGCATATTTCGTCGGATGGGACACGTATTCAGGAGCTAACTGAAAAGATGCGGTGGAAGCGAGCACGGCCGTATGTACCTTATGAGAGGATGTGATTGAGACCAGGGCCAATTCCTGAGGAGCGGTTGCTGAGGAACCAACGACCATGAAGCTGCTCGGTGATACGCGGTAAATCCCATTTGCACGGTACCCAACATCTAGATACGGCAGATCCAACTCCTGAGCAGAGGATGTTGTTGTGTCGATTAGGAAAACTCGACTTGTAGCGTGGGTGATGACCGCCGCTACGATGGTCGTCGCGTCAAGTGAGATGTATGTGGAGCTGGCCTGGGTGTCAGCTTCAGCATGTAAAGACTGCGAATATTCGGTTCGCACCTTCCAAGTTCCCATTCGGCAGTGGCAAACTCTGCGTTCTCCAATATTTTCAGCCCTAGTGGGCGCGGTTCACTGTCATTCAAGTTGAATGAGTAGAGTTGCCAGAACCCTGTCCGGTCGCTCGCAAAGTACAATGCTCCATCCAGGCCCCATTTCGGCTGGGCGATACTCTCTTCCCGTGCCTTACCCGCAACTTTTCTCACATTACTTAGGCGTCCTTCCACCCAATCAGCAAGATGGAGGACGGTTCCGGTCCACGGCATATCGGGATGGGACCATTGGATCCAAGAGACACGCCTGCCAGAAGGATCGAACTTGGGATGTGAAAAAAAATCATCACCTTCGGCAATCGTTGCTTCCTCCCCAGTATTGACATTGATAGCCACCAGGGAGTTGTGGACCATATATGCTTGGGTTTCTGGCGTAGCTTCTCGGTGGTCCTCCTTAATTGCGAGCATCCAATGTAAATCAGTGGGGTGATGGCAAAAGTCAGCATAACGGACGCCCTCAGCGGCCTCGAGGACGAGCGTGGTTTTGCTGGAGGCCGGATCTAGCAGGTAAATGCTGCACGACTTCTCCTCAGCAAATGTGATCAGCCCATCTGGCCTCATTGCAATGGAACCGCCACCAAGCTCTTGCACTGTTGCGTGTGCGCTGAAGTTCTTGGGCAAAACGTCCGTGCTTTCACCGTTAAAATGCCGGACAATTGCATGACGGCCGTCCTCAGTAGGGCGGCATTCAACACAGTAGATAGCCCCGGTTGACTCCTAGATCTCATTAGTCGAATTGAGTCCCTCGGGCCTGGAACGGTGACGAACATTGACGACTACTTCATGAAGCGAAATGCTACTAGTTGACAATAGCTCCGGGGTGAGCGGACTACTCCAGCGGCCGTACGGTACTGACATGTCGCGGAAAGAGGTCGTTATGGAAATGACCAAACAGGGAAAGATGATCTGCTACGGTATGTTTATGAGACAGATTTGTCCTCTGGAAAACCCACAATCACGAATGACTCAGTATTACGTACTGGCTGGACTATATTTATGTGATATTCCTATATAGGTCTTCTAAATTTAAGGCCTATCACATACGACCATAGGGTGTGGAAAACAGGGCTTCCCGTCCGCTCAGCCGTACTTAAGCCACACGCCGGCCGGTTAGTAGTTGGGTGGGTGACCACCAGCGAATCCCGGCTGTTGTATGTTTTTGTACACCCATCTTCATAGCTGATATCAATTCCGTGCTAGTCAGCTTTACCGTCGTTCCAAGTATTACTACTGAGTGTGCACAGGTCACGCGTCCACGAAAACATGCCGGCCAAGACCATAATAAGCAAGAACATGGCAGGCACGCCATCTATTTAAATACAAAACCAATTCAATTTCAGTTTACTTTTTTTCCTATGCTCACTTTATTTGCCGAGTCAGGATAAACATCACCACAATCAAAAAGAAGAAAGTGGCCACATTTATTCACATCCTTGCAGCAATCGTTGCGATTACCACAAGAGCTGCAAGGAACCCGGTGCCCCATTTCACCAACCTTCTTACGCATGTTCGTTACATGGACCTAAGTACTTGGTAAGCGGTTATCAAGTACCTAGAAAGTGGTCGAGAATCACTTACAGTACCATCTTTCTTTACCGGCAGAGAAGGGGGACCTGCTTCAACTGACGCAGTACGAACCAAGCCAGTATCTCCAGTGGTACTTGCTTTGCCAGGGTCTTTCGGCTCAACAGAGAACAGCGCCTTGTACCACTCTAAGTGGTTGTTAGCCAGTTATAAACCGCTTAACAACGACTTAATAAATACTTACTAACAGCCTCATCAACTGCCTTCTGTGCAACCCGGCCGCCAGTATTTCCACTCTCCATCTTAATATTGTCATGAGTTTCAAGGTGGGCTCGAAGATTGTTGGTTGCGGTGTACTTTTTCTAAGTGATTAATAACCAGTTAGCAAGTGCTTTAAAGCTGGTTCATAAACTTCTTACCTGGGCCTTCGAGCAGTCAGGCACACGACAAAAGAGCTCCCCATAGTAGATCTTGATTGAACCGTCTTTATCCTAAGCAGTTTGTAAGTGGTTAGCAAGTAGTCCGAAAGTGGTCAAATAAGGTAACTCAGACTTACCTGCTCGTAGGGGGGCAGCTCAAGGCGACCGGTGGCCACCTCATGTAAGTACCAGATATACCATTTCTAAATTGACTAATTAGATTCCTGTATGCTAATTGCTTGTTTATTGCTTAAGAATCAATAAAAACTCACATTAGTGGCAAGGGAGGCCATGGTGGTTGGCTGAAGTGGTATTGTAAAGCTGTTGAAATTAGTGACGTAGAGTGAAACTTTTACAGTGCTTGTTTGTGGGGCCTTGGCAGTCAGATGTAGACCGCCAAGGCCATTTCTGCAACCACTACTACTGAACGGTCAACAGGTTCTCTCAGTTTAATTGTAAGTTGAGTGCTGGGTTCTCTAACATCACAGCTGCTAGGTGTCTATCGACCACACGTGGTACCGGTCACTATTCACGAACAAGCAATTTGTCCTTCATCTTAATTGAGTACTTGTGATAATACCCATTGTGCATAGGCCATCCAACAAAAACCATTGTGCCTGTGCTTTGGAAGCCCCAGGGCCACCGAAAACAGTCCACACAATTTTTTTTTTTTTAAACCTGTCCAGCTGTGCCTTTGCCTGCATCTTTCTTGTATCGCTTTAATGACGCTGCTTCCGAACTAAAGGTACTAATACTATCTATTGATCATAGCCTAGCCTGAGAAATAGGCTATAGAAGCAGGACCTTAGCATTTTCTTCATGTGGATGCACCCATTGGTAAAAATATTTGCAGATACCACGGACCATAGTTTTACATCTACACTGTAAAGAGTGTAGCCAGTACCTCTAGGTTAACTAGAACCTTCACGCCGAAGGACGGGTGAGTAGTGATAGGGAAATTGTAGACTTGTAGCATAGATATGCTTTTGTACACAAGAGTTCCTTAATATTATTTCTAACAAACCAGCTCAAACTTTTCCTTATCCATCCAGAAGCACAAAGACACGGTGTATTTGTGGAAGCAAACAGGGCGGTAGAGTTGAAAGTACGAAATCTCTAAGATAATTACTAGTTAGCATAAAGTGCTAAGTTTGGGAGGAAGAGGGGATAATCTACCAGAATTGGAAGCAATACCATGGAGCCCGCTCAGAAGTTGAGAAAAACAATTACGCAGCATAGTATAGACGAAATAAAGGATCGAGGCAGACAGATCAAGCGACTTTTACAAAGTGGAAACCATGAGCCAGAGAAACAATCCATGTAAAAGTCCAATATATGGCGCGCAGTAATAGAGTCAGGCTGAAGGATGTAGTGCCCACAGCAGAAGAAAGCTTTTTTGGAGAGTCTCAAATATCGTTGTTACCACCGGAGATACACGAGTCTAAAGGACAGGCTGGCGTCACAGTAAGCATTCGGGTTAAAGCTGCTAACTGAGCCCAGATTCAACCATTCATTCCAGGTGTTTTTGTGATTCGTGCGTATGCACTCGGTGCCGCAGATTTGCCCACGCTCAGCCTTCCGAATGTACTTGGCAATAGCGCCTGCAATGATAGCTTGCTGTGCGGTGGTATTATAGTTGCGGCCTGTGCTGTAATAAGACTACGTACCTGATGTTGTCAAAAGTGCCACCCATTTCGCGACAACTGTTCTGGTCCGACAGGCTCTTGATCATGCCTCCCAGCAACCAAGCATAGTTGGACACTCTCTTGATAATATTCAGGCAGCTTGCGGTCACAATGATGGCGTTGCATACATTAATGGGGGTACGCTGCTTGAGATCTCTCGTAGTGAGGTTGCCTTCCGCAAGATTCACAAGATCCACCACATCCACGTAATCAGTGAGGTTCACTTGGGACCATTTGTCCGGGAAAGGCTTGGCCTCGATTTATGCAGGCAAGGTAGATGCCAGTGCAGAAATTGGAGAAAAGCAGTCAATTGCGACTACCAGGCTCTTCAGGAATAACATAGTAATGAGACCATTAATAATAATAAGACTGATAATAAGAAAAGAAGGAGCGAAATGGACAAGGTACTTATAGAAATCCTGGAAAGTCATTGAAGGGAATGATCCTGATATTTAAATGAGGATATTGGAAAATTCTTCTTCTTATAGTAATGCGAGAAGCTCTGATCTTGTAGTATATTGGAGCAATAGATGAAGGTAACACTCACTGATGCGAAGGACAATAGTATCTTGGTGGGCCTTCAGGGTTGTTAACAAAAGCAGATATTTGTTTCTCCCCGCCTGCGGGATTTTCCCAATAATAATAAATCACTGACAGTAGTAGTGCTGTCACTTTCCTTGGTCATCAGATCCCAATCTAGTGCCCAACTGCATCTCTTCTCATCTAGCGGCCCGGCGGCAAATTCCGATGTGGAGGTTTCCATGGTTTATGATAGCTCCACGCCTGTGTATTGCCTGAGCCCTAAGTGACCATAGTCAATAGCCATGGGTATAGGTGGTCTAGTACTCTACTAGTGTTCATAAGTTGTTTTGCATGAGGTCAGAGACCTGAACTGGCACAAAAGCATGGACAGACTGGGCCTAGTTTACCAAAGAACCCATATTTGTAGATATACTGCAGGTCGGATCTTAGCCATACTAT
Source organism: Aspergillus leporis (assembly GCA_009176345.1). Taxonomy (NCBI): domain Eukaryota; kingdom Fungi; phylum Ascomycota; class Eurotiomycetes; order Eurotiales; family Aspergillaceae; genus Aspergillus; species Aspergillus leporis. The sequence goes on along the minus strand of ML732402.1, from coordinate 35,016 downwards.
CCATGCAGCGTATACTTAGGATTAAAGTAGGTAGACACTGAAGGGCTTGGCGCATACCCTCCGTAGATATCTCACTATCCAGTTCCTCTTTTATACGATATCACTCTGGATGAGCTTGGGGCGCAAATACGAAAAGTTAAACAGTGAAAAACAAGGTGTGGCGCCACTAGGGCAACGAATCATACACGAAGGGTCCTCCTTAGCAGTGAAACTAGTAGTTAGGGCCCAAGTTAGGGCTAGCACCAGCATACCGCTAGTGTTCTATAGCGATCCCTTAGTTAGGTTCAAGTAAAAATAGCTAATGTTTTTAGGAAATATTATTCACCGCTTGCGTTAGGATCTTGTCGAAAGTAGTATTCGTTAGAATTTTAGCACTAAACATGATGTCTACTTGAGCTAGTGCACTGCGGTCCCACAACGTTTATGATTGTTTCATACTCACTATACTGCCTCAAATTATGATATTTCTTCTCAAAGACAGCAATTTTCCCACACGTTAAGAGCTTTTCTGACGAGACAATACATGTAAGCTACTAGTATTTATTGTGAGTTATACCCATGGTATTCAAGCGCTGTGACGGGTATCCAAGTCAATACTGCTTGAGTAAAGGGATAAGAGTGAGGCCTAACGGTTCATTCTCTAATTAGTCGCCTTCGCCTAGTGGAATGAAACACACGAAAGTCAACTGCACTTAGAAGACTCAGGCCTTGAAGCGGCACTTCGATTCTTGGAGTAGTTCCTCCAACTCACGAAAAATGGACTCTCCTAGTTCAGTAAGCTTCTTTTTTTCTTTGACTTGGCTCTCTAGTAACCATGTAGGATGCTGGGGCGAAGAAAGTCAGAGCTTACACGAGTTGACGGAGACAGTTTCTAGCCTGGGATCAGAGAATCTCAATAAACAGTGTGTTGCTCAAACCCGGAAATTCGATGCCTCTCCTGAGCTAGACGTCGTGGTCCCTCATCATGTTGAAGTCACTGGTTGAGTCGTCGGAGAAATTGTGCCCTGGATCAATGGCCTGCTTCAGAACTCTAGAGGTTTCGAGATAGGAACATTTAGCTCAACATTGTTACCGACAATTATGAAGACATAGTTATCCAGATGGCCAGCTATTTCATATGGTTATATAACCGATGTGACAACTATAGTCCACAGATTCCTCAAAGCGCTTGAGATAGCATGGCCGGATGCTAGGGTCTGTGCCAGCTTTTTAACGGCGATGATGGATCACCTCGTGGAAAAGTATATACAGGCAATTGAACAGGTTGGGTTTCTTCTCCGCATTGAACGTACAGGCAGGCCAAAAACACTAAACAAGCGCCTCCATGAGTATATGCAGAAATGATACGCTGTGTCATTCCAATTCATATATTGACCAAGCTTATTACGTGGCCCTAATCCTAGCCAGAGAGTTCCTAGGGTTAACTTTTCTGGCCCAATTGGACCGCTACCTGCGTTTTGCTTGGCAGTAGTGTAGTTCGATAACAAGTGAACTGCCCATCTGAACCCCTGTTAATACGATTACCTAACTTATAATGCTGAGGAACGCTTTTGAACGAATTTCCGCCCTGGCATTTGCATAACAGAGACGGGGGACGAGTCCAAGAATCGTTGATCTACTCCGCAAAACCCACGATCCTAAAAGCGGGCGATAAGAGCACTGGCGTGTATCATAGTGTTTAATGTGACTGAAACACTCATAGCCGGAGTTCAGTGGACTAGTCATGAGCGGAAGAGGATAAGTTGCTACTAAGTGGCGTACTATTAAGTGGTATATGCTTGGCCCTATCTTTAACGGGTAATAATATGAACAGGGATCGGGAACTAGATGGCTTGGGTGGAGCTACAGCAACAATGGCCAGCATTGTCAGCCGTGTAGCCGGCGCGCTAGTGCTACGGCACAGCCAGTACTGCGGGCAATATAGATAGCAGGGTTTGTGGCATTGTCCATGTAACCTTGGACCGGGGTAGATAAATATTAGCCCCTCGGGCCGTGCCCCCATGTCACCCAATATTTGAACAGCGTGTACGTCGGTTCCCCTCGGTCGTTCACGCACGGATGCACTACACCATGGATTTATCTTGTTTCCTTCGAAGAGGATTTCCAAAGTTACAGTAAAGGCTATGTCGTAGCTACAACACCATAGTATGCCCGCGTTGTTCTAACCTACTATGCGCGAGGCCCGTGGAAACGGTATCTTGAACGACGAGGGGCAGACAGCAACAGCTCCATAATAAGCGCATAGGTAAGGAAGGGGCCCAGCGGAAAGCGGAGCCCCGAGGGGAAACACGCGGACGTCGTGGAAATGAGCATGCCGAAAATGGAATACTACGTGAAACGCCAAGAAGGCTGTTTTTCTCATCGTAGATAGTACATGACAATTTATCCTTGGTCATTGGAAGATTGACCGACGGGGCACTAAACGTTAGCGGCCCGCACTCGTTGGAAAGCTACATCTAGATCGCGCCCATGATACCCGTTGTTCCACCAATAATGTATGCCTAGATCGCAGTTCTGAGGCATTCGCGATGGCATTGAATCACACATTTACCCAGCGTAAAACCCAATTGCATGTATCATCTGCGCTATCGTTACCTTCAGAAAGTCTCCTAATGGGTGATGGAGGAAATGAGCACACACAATCCCGCAAGCATCGGGCGATCAATGAGGAAAGATATGAGATCAGTTCTCCCAACACACAGCTCCCGCTACTCTCAACGTTCGCTCGTCAAGTTGCGCGGTGATTCAGTCACAGAAAATGTCCGGATCTCCCGAATAATGTGGGTCTGACTCGACTGACTCTCTGCGTCGCACTCGGATATGGCTCCCGCCGCGGTGACCGTTATCTGGTGCCCGCCTTTGATGATCGGAGCGAGGTCGTGGTCTTCATTGCTGTGCAAAGTCGACTTAATGCGCGTCGAGGATATACCGTATCTCTTTGTGAAAGTCATGTTGGAGGTTGTCATTCCGTCAATGCGCATGCCTGTCGAGCGTAGGCTATCCATGAATGGTTTGAACTGTGGAGAGCAGGCTGTTACGACGCTCAAGCACTGAACAATCTGCGTAGATATTATCGCCGACCATGTAGCGGAAGTCGGGTTTATAGAAATTGTTGTTTTGTTGGTGTAGACAAGTTGACCGATGATCCCAGCAATTACACTCAATTGCTCAATTAGTTGCGGATAGTTACGGAATAGTAGATATTGCTAGGTATCACTTACAATATTCGGAGCCCAAATATGCTGACCAGCGTCACCTTCTTTGTCCAGTGTGCTTGTATGTCACTGATAATTAGAAGCGCCTGTGTGATGATTCCCGCTTCGGACAAAATATTCGTTATGCCAAAGTAGTTCCACCAAGCCCTCTACAGCGCTCGTGTTAGTGTCATATCCTGGTATCGCGGGGCAAGTCATGGCATACAATATCAAAACATTGCCCGTTTATGTAGTCCCAGGTTCGAGGCGGCTTGCACTGGAAGGCGGAAGCGATGACAGCTGTCACTGCCCAGATGATTATGAAGACCTCTAGGCCAACGGCAATGCGACGGTCGGATGTAGCTGGTGTCAACCCCCAGATAAAGTGAATGAGGGCTAATTTCGAGTGGCACATGGCCATAATAAAGAGGAGAGCTGCAGCATACTGTGACTTATAGACCGTGAGTGGTTCGTCGCCATCAAGAGGGGACCAGAAATACTTACCTTCAAGATCTCTTCCACCTTTACCCCAGTTAGTGTGTCAAAATGCTCACCATATCCATTGGCAATGGCCATTGACAGAGCAATAGACTGTGCTGCACATAGTACCATTGAGACAATACTGAGGTAGTCATCTGTCGTCCACCGGCGAAAAATCCAGAATTTGGTCCCCAGCCGAGTGAGCACGCAAAGAATGGCTGTAGTCATGAGAAACCAGGTCAGAACATTGACCGCGGGTTCCCATGTATTAGGCCCAAACCTGCCCATAGCGCGTGTAAGGTGCAGAAAGGCAGCACACCACCCAAATCCAAGGCGCTGGTAGAGAACTTATTATGGTGCCCGCAGGGAACCAAGATAACCGCACCTCGTGGTTGCATCAAGGATTCTAATCACAAAGGGGGCCGACGACCGTTCCCATGGCCAACGACAATTAAATAAAATTGTGCGTCGCTGGTAATAGACCGAGTCAGTTACGCAGGATCTGACAAAGCCATAGTAGTCATTCCTCTAAGAAGCGGAGTGGCAAGCCGCTTTTCTCAGTCGGAAACCTTGCGAATGGGACTATATCTGTGGAGGAAGGCAACGCTTGTCTAGCTTGAATTTTAATTAATTGATAGTCCAGGAACAGGAACTCTCGGAGGCAATTTTAGATCCATAGAGACCCTTCTGGGCATTCTAGCGGAACTCAGCGTTGTTCTGGGACGAAAAAGCGTGGTACTGTTAGATAGTGATCTGATTGGGTTGCCCCAAAGAGACGGACTTGCAGCTAAAGGCGCGCTTGCTTCTAATCCTTGCTATATGTCGCATCCGAGGATCAGTCCGCAAGCAATGTTTCCCCTCACACAGGCTGGTAATTTTGTTGCCAAGTCATTAAAGATAATTAATTGTAACCTAGCATGAATTCTAGCTTCGTTGTTTCTACCGGTCAGTCCTATTCAGAGAGGTAGCGCGGAAGGAATTTTCATCCCTGTACTTGTTTCTTGTTCTTTGTCGGGCTGTGGCGGGATTTAATAAACCCCTGACCTCGTTGTTAAATTGTCTATTCTGGTGGTTCTCCCACTCCAATTCATACTGTTACTCCTTTGCTCTGTCCGCTTCAAATATCTGCCATACTAGCGGGCTGGTTCTTGTATCCCCTATTATTAGGGCTACCTTTTCATTGTCGCGAGGTCCTTCGTCATGGACCGCCATGAGCTCAAGCAGATCTCGCCTGGGATGCTGCGCGAAATAGAGAACCCATCTGGGGAGAATATGGATGATGTTAATCTAGCCCGCATCGGAAAGCGCGCTGTCCTACGGGTAAGCCAGCCACTAATTGGATCATGATCAACCTGACATTCATGGTTGGGTTTAGAGAAACTTTGGCATGATGTCAATTCTGGGCTTCAGTTGCACGATTCTCATCACCTGGGAGGGTATAGCAGCGTACGTTACTGTTCCCATTTACGTTTCTTTCTTTTCTTTCCGTTTCTTTTCTTTTTCTGGGACTAATACAGAACAAACGTGACAGACTGTTCATACAGGCCTTTCAAAAGTATGCGCCAATTCCATATTGCGACCTTAGGAACCCAAGTCAATACTAATAACACGATTGCAGTGGTGGACCGGCTGGTTCTATTTATGGCTTCCTTTTCGTCTGGGTTGGTATCACAGCGACATTTGTCGTGCTTTCAGAGCTCACTTCAATGTACGCGATCGCATCAAGCCGACATATTCATGTCGTCCGAGCTTGTATTGACAATATGCTAGGGCTCCCACGGCTGGAGGACAATACCACTGGTGTTCGATGCTCGCACCTCAGTCCACCATGAAACTCTCTAGTTATGCTACAGGCGAGTCTACCTGCATGGGAATTATTTGTAGAGGGTCAGCCCTTCCGGCAAAGGCTTAGAGTAGCTGACAACACTTTCTAGGCTGGCTCACTGTCATCGGATGGCAAGCCACTTATGCAACCGCCATCTACCTTAATGGGACTTACATCGCAGCGATGATCTCCCTTACGCATTCCGATTACGTCCCGCAGGCATGGCATATGACTCTATACTCATATGCCACTGCTATTATTGGACTCGCTATAAACTGTGTGGGAGGCAAACTTTTACCTCGATTTGAGGGCACCATTCTGATACTCCACATTCTTGGGTTCTTTGCTATCTTGATTCCATTGACCTATATGGCGGAGCATAAATCTGCCAAGGAAGTCTTTACCCATTTTCTAAACGAAGGCCAATGGCCGTCTCAAGGCCTCTCATTTTTCATTGGTCTGATTGGCCCTGTGTTTGCATTCGCTGGTGGTGATGCTGCAGTTCACGTATGTCGCAACCGCTCCAAGTCCTTGCTGAATGAGCTATGGAAGGATCATTTCTCCTCCACAATGGCAAATCAAGATGCTAATGTATTGCTTTTTAGATGGCAGAAGAGATTTCCAACGCTTCTGTTTACGTGCCTTGGTCTTTAATGCTCACTGTCCTGATCAATGGGTCATTTGGATTTGCCATGCTCCTTGCCTTGCTCTTTTGTTTTGGGGATATCGATAGAGCTCTCAACGATCCCACTGGATTGCCCTTTATCGGTATATTTCTGCAAGCAACAGCCTCTATACCAGGCACAGCAGTCATGGCCTCAATCATTATTGTAATGTGTTTCTGTACTTCAGTGGGCATGCTTGCATCAGCATCACGTCAATTTTGGTCTTTCTCCCGTGATCGGGGGATTCCTGGCTGGAGATTATGGAGTCAAGTAAGTCGCTACGACCCTATTGAGAGGAAATCGCTAATTATCTTAGGTAACCACGCGCACGGCAATTCCAACCTATACCGTTGTTTTGACCACGACTATCTCATGTCTCTTGAATCTTATCAATATTGGCTCTAGCGTGGCGTTCAACAGCCTAGTGGCCATGTCTACGTCGGGTCTCTATTTATCATACATGACTGTTGCTGGTCTCCTCCTTTACCGCCGTTGTACCGGCGGAATCTTGAGTAGAAACAGTAATCGCAGTGGACGCGGTTCGGAAACTATTATTAACACGGCAGGGGCTCAGCTGATCTGGGGCCCATTCCACGTTGGAGGCATTTGGGGCATCATCATCAATGTGTTCTCCTTATTCTATATGTCTATTGCCACGTTCTTCAGCTTCTGGCCTCCAAACAACCACGCAGATGTGCAGTCGATGAACTACAGTGTGGTGGGCACAGGAGGAACCATCATCTTGAGTCTCATCTATTACTTTGTTCGCGCTCGGAGGGTTTATTCAGGACCTGTGGTGGAGACATAACTCTGATCGGTGTATGTATTCAGTACATGGAGCAAATTGCTGGATATCGTCGCCACGTTGCAGAACATTTTTTTATATACCAGCAACCACTAACCCCCAACAAGGCCGGGCTGAGAACTGTAGCCCGAGCAGAGAGCGCTTTAGGCGATACGAGCGTTCTTACCCCGCGTCATCCTTGATAGTAGTATGAGTTGTTCTGCCTGCGCACAGATCATGCTGTACCAATGACAGGCCATTGTTACCTGTCCACGAAAGTTTTAGATATTACCGACATCCCATATGCTATTCTATAATTCAGTAGTGAGATTCTTGAGAGTTATGATAGTTCAGCCAGCTCTTCCACTTTAATTTTGACAACAAGATCAATCTCCTTCTGAATCTGGATATTTTATTGCTCGCCTTGCAGAAGTATATGCGGGGATTGATTCGTAATAGCTTGGAAACCGTTCTGTGGGACGGCTGGTAACCGGAAACTTTTAACCAGGTCTTCTGGGTTGATGAACTAGCTTTGTTATGTGAATCCTCGAGTCTTTCAACGAGTCGGTTCTGACCATCCAGACGACATTCGTCAAGCTCATCGAGCAACCAAACGGCTTTGGCCGTTCAGTTCCCTACCACACCGCTCCACTATCAGACCGTCAAACCTGATCCAACTGCTACGAACGCGGAACCTCGAATAACACGTCTACGGAGTCGGTTCGGCGGTTCCACGCGACATCTACACACTGATCGAACCGTATTTCCAGCTCTAGGACTATGAGGCTTCTTATGTTCTTGATGACCCGCCTACCGCTCTGAACATCTCGAAGCGACCTCACGATCCACGTATCAGTCGTTTTGCGCGGCAATTAGATCAATCATTTCAGCGTTATGTATCAAATAAGAAGGGCCGTAAAGACACCGACCAAGTCGGAAATGGGTAATACGGATTTCATTAACCTCATACACGACAGGCTCCTCTCTTTTCTGCCGGGGGGGGTGGGGGGGGTGTATTTTGACACTTGACCGATATCGCCTGACTCACAACGTAGGTCGTGCCGAACACTTAGTATCGGAATACAATCATAACAACCGCAATAACTGACATGGTTGACTTTTTAAGGCCCAGGTCCAACGGATCAGTTGCTTGCGGCTTCCATTTTTCAGCGAATCAGAAGCCAGAACTCTGCTCTCGTGCATCAACGTATCCCTGACCATTTTTAAACCTGTTGACTGCACCCTGCACGTTCGGTGTCTGACCGACAAAGAGCTATACCCGGAAGCATGAAGAGCAACCCTGCTGTGGTCTACCGCGTGGAGCCTTTTACAAGACGGTATTCGGCCTGGAACAGTGACCCAAGACTTCCAATCTACCCTGGGGTTATCTGTGCTACGAGGTGGTTTGGGGGGACTCAAGCTTTTTCATCTGATCGCTTTATTCGCAGAGCATGGATATTCCCTGACCACAGCACCAAGAAAATGCTCTTTCCAACTGTTGGTTGTCTTAGCTCAACAGATAAAAGCAACAAGAGTGGTTGGAAGATTAGCTCTAGTATTCACATTCCCTTATTTTTATTGCATAACATCCTGTAGCTCTAGTTAAAGGAGTGTTCTTCCCCAGAAGTAGGTTGTATTTTAGGCCCCCGACCCAGCTGCATCGTCTGTCTACCTTAGAATTTTCCTTCTCTCTTCCTTCATTTTGTTTTGCTGAAAAAGATACCTATATTGCCTAGAAACCTATTCCACCAGCAATACAGTATCCTTCCCTATTTTCCACACGATCTCATGGCTGCCGGATGTGTGGAAACTGTATACCCCTTACCGAATACTGAGCAAGTCGTGACCAGCTCCAACGATGAAATAGGAGAAACATTGCCATACACGGAATATACCTCATTGTAATGACAGCTGCAATTATGATATGTTTGTACACACGGGACTCATAAGTCGCTTTTCTCTCAGTGCAGACGACTGTACGATAGGACCGGGATAGTATTAAGAGTACATCACGCTAACTAGTCTTCCTAGTATTTTGCTTATTATCCTACCTATGTGGACGAATTTCCGCCCCGCTTGCCAACTTCCTCATACTCGAACTAAGAGAAATTATGGCAGATTTTGACCATTGTCACTTCCGATTTAATGATCCGATGTAAGTGCTCGTTGCGTCTGACCTACAGAATAGAATAAGCCTGTATTGACGTACAGCCTCGTAGCCTATACAAAGGGAACTGGCAGGCATATATGGAATGTGTCAGATTCCGAGCTGCCTGACGCTCTCAAGGTAGGGGTGCTTATCAAGATTCTCTGATTTCTTCCTAGTCCTTATTGTAACAGAGCCAGACCGCAGGCTCGGCAGGGGATAGGTTACTAACGATCCGTGTAGTAAGAAGTGGAAAAACCCAGGATTCCGGAAATTATAATAGTGATATGGCTAAACGGAAAGTAATAGAAAGGAATAAAATCAGAAGTAGCCAAAGGGTAAGGGGAGAAAGCTCGTTCTTGATTGGCGAAGGTTTAGCAGGAAGGAGCTGCATCCACGCAATACGATACTTCGACAGCATCCTGAATACGACCGTTAGTCACACCTTAAAGAATCACGGGGGAGAGAGATTTGTTTACCGGTAAACCAGTCGGCTCCAGGCCCTCGAGCACCGTCGACTGATACATGAGAAACGGATTACCCAACGAAATATTACCATCTTTCAGGCAGCCGACGAACGGCTTCCACGCCTCGACCTTTGACTGCGTCGTGGCCCTCATGTATTCCGAATAAGGAGGGTTACCCGGGCGATACATATCGTCAGCCACAATGATTGACCCCGGGGCCACCAGCCCTAACTCCTCGCACAATTTTAGGTCGTTCAAGTACGAGATCTTCGAATGATCCAAGAAAATCATGTCCCATGATGTGCTACTATCCTGGGCTATCTTGCGCAGGGACGGACGGCATGGTCCTTCCAAGACTTCGACAAAGTCGCTTAACCCGGCCATGTCAATCAGGCTGCGGGCGATCGAGGCAAACTTGGTGTTCATCTCGAGGCTGACATATTTCTCCCCGCCAGCCTTGCGAAGGGCATTGCCAAACATGATGGCCGAGTACCCGATATATCCGCCGACCTCGATCACAGTTCTTGGCTTTTTCTCCGCGATTAAATTGGTCATAATCTTTCCTTTGTGCTCGCCGACATTCATGAGGAAGTTCTGCGTCTGACCGTACTCATCGATCGCCGCCAGCATTGCCTCGGGGGAGCCTTGGATCTCTGATCGTCTCGGGTGTGCGTCGATGAATTTCAGCAGGGAATCCTCTCGTCCGTCATTGTACTACAGTTCCGTCAAGGTTAGAGTGATGCAAAACACCTGGAAGTTCACTTAGGAAGGGCTATTCTTACAAAAATATCTTCTTCAGGCTTGTAGAAAACTGTGGCTGCACCCATAATGTCAATCCGTATGGTCAATCAGGAGTCGTCAAGCACAGTATTGATTTATGATAGTGTCGAGAATGAAGTAGTTCAATTAATGCTGCTTTATATAAATCCTGCAGATTGACATTCCGCGTTCGTATGATGTTGTCCGTTTCCGGCCAATTAGGGTTGGCAGCGCTCCATTGGGAATGCCAACTTCCCGCCAAGGGGACATAGCATTTCAGTATTTCCGGCTTGGCTATCGCCATTACGTTGCTGAATACGGAAAATAAAGAAGAGAGGGAAAGAGAAAGACGGGCTCTTGCCAACAACACGACCATATCCGAGAGGAAGACCAACTGTGGAGCATGGAACCGTTGCGCAGGGTGACATTCTGGCAGTCCAATCCAAAAGCAGCGCAGCGGTTGCATGGAGCAATTCGCAGAAGACGGTTACATTCCAAACATAAAAAAGGTGAGCGGCGGTCGCTCTGTCATGTGGAAAGTAATGAAACCGCGCACTTTGCATCAGTAACTACAGCCCAACATGGGCGACAACGTACATGTAGATGTTCTTATCCTTGGCGCTGGACCGGCCGGGTATGCTGTGATCTCTACTTAAAGGACCTCATGGTGACATGCTTACATTTGATGTCCGGTAGATTAATGGCGGCAGCATGGATGGCTCAGACCGGAGTCCAGACACTGCTCGTCGAACAGAGACCATATGGAACGCAAAATGGTCGCGCTGATGGATTGGAGAGTCGAACGTTGGAAATATTGGATAGTTTTGGACTGGCCGACAAGATCTGGGCGGAAGCAAACCACACGGTGGAGATTGCGTTATGGGTAAGCAAGCATGCTCACTCTTCTCCTTTGAATGCCACTAATCGTACTTGCATTTATAGAGCGAGTCAGACGCCGGCATTCTTCAACGAGAGGGAATCTCTGCCAACACGGAGCCCGGATGGTCCCGGTTTTATGAGTCAACCCTCGGCCAGGGCAGGGTTGAAGAACACTTGTTAAATTTTATACAATCTAACAGACACATAAATATTAGACAAGCTACCATCCCCACGTCGTTAGAGATTGATTATAATACTGTCGAAGACCACGGCTCCTACCCAATCCGAGTGCAACTGGACAAAGCCGCGCCAACAGCTTTCCCGGGGCGAGGAAATGCACGTCCCAGCAGCGACCCGAGCACCCCCAGTAGTGAGAGCAGCATGGCATTGAATTCCGATGACTCGGCAATCGGGGGAATGGGCACGGTCGTGAAAGCAAAGTATCTTGTGGGTTGCGACGGGGCGCATAGTTGGCTTCGGAAGCAACTCGGCGTCGGACTCGAAGGCGAAAGCTCCGGTCATCATTGGGGTGTCCTAGATATCGTTCCCATTACCAATTTCCGTTAGTCGCCCAGCTCTCCCAACTAGAAGAGGCCGTGCTAATGATACGCCGCAGCGGACATAAGGAAAAGGTTCATTGTGAAATCTAAATTCGGAACGCTGATGATGGTCCCGCGAGAAAGGCGCCTGGTTCGTGTATACGTCGAGCTCTCCCCGACGACCTCGGCGCAATACACAGAACAACCAAACCCCACGATCATTATGAATCAGGTTTCCGGGATTATGCAACCATATGTCATGAAGACCAACCATATCGACTGGTACACCACATACAAGGTACTGCCATATTCTCAGGCTGTATGGTGCACGGCTAACAAGCGCAGGTTGGCCAGCGGCTGTGCCCCAAGGTTTCCTTCCACAATCGCATATTTTTGGCTGGTGATGCAATTCATACCCATTCCCCTAAAGCAGGGCAAGGAATGAATGTAAGCATGCAGGATACATATAATCTTGGGTGGAAGCTTGCTTCCGTGATTTATGGTGCCTCGCCGCCGGATATCTTAGACACCTATGCCCAGGAGAGACTCCCAATCGCACAACGGCTCCTTCAGTTGGACCAGCGCATCTGTCGCGGCATGTGTCGTATTGAAGGCAGCGATCTTGTGCCTCGTGGAAACTTTGATGAGGATCACAAGCGTGCCATTCGAGAAGAGAATACTTCGGCGTCTGGTCTCACCGCGACCTACCAGCCCAACCAACTGATCAGCCCGGCCGCAGAAACTGAAGATGCCAAGGGAGCATCCTTTGTTAGCAAGCCCCATCTAGCAGAAACTATCAAGCTAGGGGCCAGAATCCCTAGCCAACTGGTCCTTAGCCAGAGCGATTCACAAGCTTATCATCTACAACAAATCTTCCGCAGTACTGGTCAATGGAACTTGATCATCTTCGGAGGCAATATCTCAAAGACAGAGCAGATGGCTCGCGTGCATCACCAGGCAGACGCACTGTCCAACCCAGAATCATACTTCCAGCAATTGAACAAGGCAAGTGCGGTAAGGGGTGGCGTAGGGTCCGTCAGAGTTTACCTGGTGCATTCGGCAGACCGAAACAGTATCGATATATTTAGTCTACCAGCTATTTTTAGACCTTTATGTGATGATGGGGGTATTGACTATAGCCGAGTATTAGTGGATAATAAGTCATACCACCATCCTGGGGGCGGGGAGCTGTATAAGACTTTTGGTATCCACCCAGAAGGTTGTATGGTGTTGTTACGACCTGATCAGCATGTCGCCTTCTTGTCCAGTATGGATGATATCCACGGCTTGCAAGGCTTTCTGAGTACATGTACCTGTCTATGACTGAACATTGCAAGCTTAAATATATAGGTCTCTAGTAAAAGCCCTAATAATCAACCTTCCACCTCCATTTCCCATCATTATCCGTAGCCGCAAGTCGACACCATCAGTAGATACCATTAGTAAGGGACATGAAAATGTGAATGACCTTTTTTTCTCTCCGACAAGGACCACTTACTGATGAGCTGTATGTATATTGGGTGTGAACTTAACCTATGCCGATCCGGAAATAGATTCTACAAGCCATGCCCTCGCCGTGCCACTGGTGTCCTTGTCTTTGCTCGTGCTCTTGAAAATTTTTTTTTTTCTTTATTTTTTTTCTTTATTACCTTTTGTGTGTATTGATGCCAAAATTGTTCAATCTACTCGGGGAATTAGCTTGAGGAAATATTGCAATTTCGTGATGAGTCTCTGCTACTTGAAATGAAGTGATTACCACTACCCTCTAACAGTGCACGAGTCTCAATGATATTGGACCCTACATCCTTAACTTAGCACAAATCTCAGCAGTTTTACAACCCATTAATCAAATGGATATTGTCAGGACTCAGATACCCTGTCATGCCTCAGGCACGTTCTTTGCTTTTATTCACTGGATTTGGTTTGTATTGTTTGTCTAGACTGGCGAATGGTTAGGTTAGGTTAGGTTAACGAGGTAAGTTATGCCTGACCGCTAGGTTATGGCTAGGTTAAGGGAACTTCTATACCTATTGGTGCCTAGGGTATTAATCTAAGCCTATATAAGAAGGCGGTGTATTAGAGTTTAAGTAGCAGAAGATAGCCCTGCCATACCGCCTTTTTATATAGGTTTAGTTTTATGCCTTATGGCCGTATAAGGCATCACTAGGTTAACTAGGTTAGGTTATGCCACTCTTATGTTTGTCACATATTGCAGATATTTCTTCTCTGCAAAGGCGTGTAATTATTCTTTCCTTTCTCTACGCTTGATATTCTAGTAATAAGACACCATTTTGTTGATCCATACTAATCTAGGTAAATCATCTAAAGGAGTGAAGATCGGCGGTTTAATGGTTGAGGCGTCTGGAAATCTAACGGTATTCTGGTTAACAGTTTGATATATGTAGGTTTTACCCCGTCTTGGATCTTGGCAGGACCAACGATTCCTTTATCCTACATCTTCTAACCCGGCCTCATGGTCATCGCTCAGGTATCTGCCTCGGGTGATATTTATGTCGTTCTCGACCTGTGGACTTTTACTCCTTTCATTCTAAATATTACGGCGAGAAGAGACGCATGTCTCTCCAACACTGCCCATCCTAAACCTAAGATACTATATAGCAGCACGTCCTAATACAACATAATAGGAGTAAAGGATCTCTTGATTTATTTAGAACTAATAGGACCTTCTACTCCATTAAATAATGACATGGCTATCTGGCGACCAAAAGGGTAGCACGTAGCGCCGGTCTGCGAGTGCCAGCCATATATCGCCACTGTCCGTCACTAGGTTACAGCAGTTTGATGAAACCTCTCCACAGGCCTTTGGAGGTGAAAATACCGTGGGGATCCACTGCCCTTTGGACCTCTCTCAGCCTCTGCACATTCTTGTTACCATAACCAGCAAAGACTGCATCAGCCTGCGCAGCAGCTGCGTAGTTGATGTACAGATACCGGTTTGCAACCCCCAGATCTTCGGCTGCCGCCTTGACTCTACGAATGGTGTTTGCAGTCATCCTCTCCACAATGGAATCGTCGTCCCTATGAGACCAGGCTGTAGAGATCAAGATAACTAAGGGCCACGCATTAGGAGACGTGCTAGACAAACTTCCCCAATATAAGTGATCGCCAATCACTTACTGAAAAGAGGTTCGTCGCGCTCAATGCCCAAGGCATTACCGCCTCTTTGCTTCATGGCTGTTATGGCGTTCCTTTGCAGCGGATAGCAGATAAAGTTGGGAACCAAGCCGGGCACAGTCTTAATAGCCTCAACCTCTTGCTGGAAGACAGGTTGCTCTCACGATGTTGTGAATCTTAGCACAGCCGAAAAAAAAAAAAAAAAAGAGGAAGGGGGTACAGCGCTTCAGACCGGAGGTCAGAACTTACCGAGTAGTACCCATCGGGCTGGACTCGTTCACCAGACTGCTTAGGGTGCTTACGGTTGTGGTCCTACTTAACGTGGGTATTTGGTCGATTGCGTGGAAGACTGGAGGCTTCTGAACAGGCTTCCCGTAGCGCTGAGTGCCCATCAATGTGAACTCGTCACTGTCAGAGGCGTAGGTGTAATACAGGTCATAGCCCAGTTCAACGTCACTAGTGAGATCCTTATTCGTGTACAGATCGTAAACTCTGTCAAGAACATGTTCGGTCTGGTTGGCGGAGTAGGATGTCAGGCTGGTAAAGACAGGACCGTGGGCGAATGTGCGAACAGTGAAGGCTGTGACAATGCCGAAATTGTTACCACCACCCCGGAGAGCGAAATAAAGGTCCGAATTGTGAGACTCGGAGGCAGTGACGATTGTACTGTTGGCGAGTACAACCTACTCTTGTGTCAGTGATAGATCGGTCTTGGATGGCCCCCAGAGCGAAGTATACCTCATACTCGTAGACATTATCCAACGCCCAGCCGTACTTGTTTGACAATGGAGACGTTCCTCCACCCAGTGTGAAACCCCCCACGCCGACAGTGCCTACCCTGCCGCCAACAAAGGACAGATTCCGAGATTCCAGGGCTTGGTATACCTGGACAGTATTCGCACCGCCACCGACACGAGCCTTGGTGCCATCGTCCCAGACCTCTACATTTCTCATCCTATCCAGGTCCACAGTAACACCGCCCACTGAGTTGGAATCCCCGGGGTTTCTAGAGTGGCCGCCGCCCTTGACGGAAAAGTAGCACCAGTGGTCCACGAGGATATTCAGGATCTTAGAAACATCACTGGCGCTGGAGGGCTCAACACGACAGGCTGGGTGCACCTCCTGTTGCTTCGCGTCCCAGATTGAAAAATTGTCGCTACCGGGATAATGAAACGCAGAACCAAAGACTGCAGAAAGTTGGGCACACTGAAGATGGTTAAATTGTGGAAAATGAAATGGTATTCGAGGAAACACACTGCTTGTTGACAGTTCGCGGGCACTGGCTGGTTCAACGGGCTATGATTCCCGGCGTAGGAGACACCAGGTGCGGCTGCGTTGGCCACAGCTAGAAGGTAGGGCAAAGAAGCAATAATTCGCACCATGACGCTGGGTTTATGAATATGGAAAGACCTGTATCAGCTAAAAGCCCTTAGAAGATTTGCTCTCAAACGTGAATCATTATGGGACCAGTAGTTATATACATTATCCGCATCTATCGGTTTCCCGAACCTCCGCTCCCCCTCCCCCCGCAACAAAGGAACATTGTTCCCCAAAGTCGAAACGTCGGATACGCGAATTGTGAGCTGTGTAAACCGAAGTGCCTCAAAGGTGAATGCCATCAAGTGCCAAGCAGCTGTGTTTGCTGATCCCAATAGCAACGACTCGTAAGCTGGCAGGGGAATCATATGTTCCTTGACGGCCGAGAAGTCAGAAGAACAAAAAGGCATACCAAAGAAACGAGCTCCCAATCTGTAAACGGTCTGTACTGCTGTGAATTGTGTGCTGTAGGCAGACTGCAGCATCAGGTCCTTTGGACCTGGACCCACATTATTACATACCGATTAGGACCTTATCGTGAACATCATGTTGTTATCTGCTATGGTAGTTGTATTTTATTTAAGTTGTTGTGAGTCACCTGAGCCTGTCACAGCTCTGTTTTATGTTTTATAGTTACAAGTGTAACTCTAAGGCAGCAGTAGTGCGGTCAGGATGACAGAGCAGTACGTTATCAATACAGCAGCTTCAACACATCGTGGACTACAGGAGACGCTAGTTCTGATATGGGTAAGCGTCATGCAGGTGTATGACAATGTGGATCAATTGAATGTTTATGAGTGGCTGGTGTCGCTCCAGTTAAATCTGAATCTACCCGATTCGATTTGCCATGCACGAACACATGAGATCTCCATTCGCGGTAATTAATATTCGCCTCTTAGCCGTCCCCAATTTTTACGCCCACCCACACCCCAGTAGTAGTTACACACCATCATCTTGTCAGCAAAGTGCATATGCCTTTTGGCAACGAGAAGAAATAACCTGCTAGTAAAGTTATACCTAGTTGCAGTGATGAACGACGGAAGAGCAAAAGTCGCCCAATCGCCTGGGAAGCGCATAGCTCTGCAATCGTTCTCACAGCGTCTTGGTGCCTGGCCTGGCGAAGATTGGTCGGGCATTACGGACCCGAAACAGCGCCGGAAGCTGCAGAACCGTCTGAATCAAAGAGCTCGACGTAAGTCCGCTTTTGACTAACCAGCTATTTAGTGGGTACATTGCTCATCGCTTTGAATATACACACAGGGCTACAGAACAAAGGACAGGCGATATCCTTAGTAAAGGACAAAAAGGACCAACGCGATGGTCGTCGTTCTACAGCCAATCAGCAGCAGCCATCAGCCGCACTTGGTGCTGCACACCAGGATAATGAGCAGATATCGGCGACGCATCTCATCATTGACCAATCGCCGCCTACTCTGTTAGGAGATATCGATAAGGTACATATCCTAGAGTTAGACGTGCCGGCGACCAAAGCGGTGATACAACGTCTGGAGACAATTGCACACCAATACTATTTGCTTGGATCACCACGAACCGATCTTCTACTCCATTTGACGCAGCTTAATTTCACCAGAGCGCTCATGGAAAACACAAGGATACTAGGACTTACATCCGATAAATTATACGATGATGCCCTCTCACCATTTAATACTGCTGGACCCTGGCAATATGCCTTCGAGCATTCCCTTCCTCCTAGTCTTCAGCCCACCATGATCCAGCGTTCTATAGTACACCATCCGTGGCTAGACCTGCTCCCTGTTCCCCAGATGAGGGATAATCTAATCCGTGCTGGAGAGACGTTCGATGAAACACAGCTATGTCTTGACATGAAGGGGTGTGGAAGCGTGTCCGGAGGAGCAGGCATTGTTGTCTGGAAGGACCCTTGGGATCCAGCGGGGTGGGAGGTCACAGAAGCATTTTCTTGTTCTTGGGGTTGGGTGATATGGAACTGCTGCGAACTGTTCCGATCTACGAATCACTGGCGAGCAGAGCGTAACGAAAAACCGCTGTTTCGTACGTGGTGACCAGGATCTACCGTGGTGTGTGTAGAGCGGCTTGCTTGTCTTCTCAAAAGTAGTGATCTCAGTATCTACAAGTTCATAATCTCATCATCTACCAAGCAAGAGGAAAGCTGCTGTTGAAGGCTTTGTTTTGTTATTTCTCCTTCACCTTCTCAGTTAGAGGCGTAACTGCCAGACGATTGCTCTATTCCGGACTTGTAATGGATCTTGGGGACCGCATAAAGGAGTACGATGCATTGGCAACCAAGAGGAAGGAGCATTTCCCGGTCACACTAGGATCTGGGCCGATAAAATTGCTTGGGAAACCTACATCGAAAGGGGTTAGGCTCTCAAGGTATTCAATTTGTTCAAAAGTCTCCAAAAATCCTCAGAAACTTAGTGATAATTTTGCATTAGATAAAGCTCATGCTTTAATGTTACTGTGGGTCGCTGTTCTCCGCTTGTCATCTCCCAGCGATGGGGGAGAGGGGTGGAGAGAGCTGCAGAGGAGACCGACCAAGGAACTGAGCTACGAACGCTATTTCGACACAATATATATAATCGACCACCTAGCTGAGCATGTGGTGGTAGGGGATATGAACGCACACCATCTCGGCTTGGGCGGCCTATGCACTAAGATCGACTCCGAGGCAGAAATCACTCTTGAGATGGCGGACGAGTACAACCACAAAGGAGGGCATGGTGAACTGGGAACGCAAGAGGCCGCGAGGGGGCGTCCGAACAGGGCATAACGCCCCCACTGAAGGATGGTGACCGAGTGGCGGAGACGGTGGAAGACAAAGCTGCCCTATTCCGGTCAGCTTTCTTCCCGACACCTCCCCCAGCAGATTTGACTGATATTGCCAATGCTGAATTATCCCGAACCACTCCCATTCCCTACCACTGAGAAGTACGAGATTAAGACTGTAGTCAGAGCCGCGCCGGAAGACAAGGCTCCAGGAGAGGACACCATCCCGAATGGCCTTTGGCGCAAGGTAATCCAAGTGCCGGAGGACATAGACCGCATTCAATATATCTTCAACGCCTGTATCGCAGCGGGATTCAACCCCCGCTGTGTTTCAACGATCAGTCACCGTGGTTCTACGCAAGGGCGGGGTCCGAGGCTACCGAGAACCGCGGTCCTACCGACCAGTGGCCCTCCTCAACACGCTAGGCAAGTTTTTTGAGTCTATTGTGGCTTGCAGGCTTAGCTATATGGTCGAGACGTACGGTCTACTGCCCCCAACCAGGGAGTCTCGACGGACCACGCAATCCAGATCCTACTGGATCGAATCCATCCACCGCGCGTGGGGAGTAGGGTTGCCAGTGGTCAGTGTAGCTCTTCTCGACGTGACTAGGGCATATGATAACACTGCTCATGAGAGGCTTCTGCACCACCTCCGCAAAAAGGGGCTCGGCAGGGTGATTCCATGGGTCAGAGCATTCTCGTCTGACCGGTCCACGCGGATCTGCATGCCTGAAGGCCTAGCCGAACGTGTCCCAACACCGACAGGGATCCCACAAGGGAGCCCTCTCTCACCAATTCTCTATCTATTTTACAACGCAGGCCTGATCGAATCAGGCACGGAATAAGGCACCAGGGAAAACGCAGAAGCCGAGAATCTGAAGCGGACAGTAGCCTACAGCTGGGTCGACGATGTCAGTTGCCTGGCTGCGGGCATGTCCAAACAGGAAACAGTGGCCAAGCTCCAGGTGGCCTGTCGCAGGGCACAAACTGGGCTGCAAAACACGCGTCTGTGTTTGCACCGACCAAGTACAAGCTACTCCACTTCATCGATCCGCAAAGTACCATATAACCAAGATTGACACCCCTGCCCCTGGACGGCGGGGCAAGCCAATTGCTACCTGGGGTTCTGGCTTGACCCGGAGCTCTCGTTTGCCTGAGATCGGGCCAAGGCAGTCGCCAAAGCCGGGGCTAGCCTCGTAGCCCTACGGGGCCTGGCTGGGTCAACGTGGGGGGTCTCGATCATGGCCATGAGAAGGATCTACCAGGTGATGGTTATCCCGCAGATGCTCTACAGGGCGGCAGCGTGGTATCAGGCGAGCATACCCGCCAAAGAACGCAACCAGATCATCTGATATTTCGCCTCCGCCCAGAAGAGGGCTGCGGTCCTGACCAGTGGGGCGTTCCGCACGACAGCGGCAGAGGCACTCAATATACAGCTGTATCTCACGCCGATGAAACACCAAATTGAGCGGGTGGTCCGTGAGACAACTATCAGGGTCATATAGGGTCCACAGCGGTGGTCCCTGACCTGAATACCTGCTTCACGGCTTATCTCGGAACCGAATCGATCTCCACGGTGTACGCAGCAGAGCTTAAGGGGATACAAATGGCGCTGGCCATGATCAAGAGGGCGGTGCAGGCAGGCGCGACCCGGTGGAGGGAGCGTGCCGCCAGGGGGATACACATCTTTTCAGACAGTCAAGCGGGGCTTAAGGCCCTGATCAACCCCCGAATGGTCTCAGGGAAGGTCTTTCTCAAGGCATACCTCGAGCCCGAGGGTTGGTGCCGCGAGGCAGGATTCCACGTGGTCTTCCACTGGATTCCAGCTCACATTGGTATTGTCGACAATAAGAAGGCCGATGAGCTGGCCAAGACAGCAGCCGTGAGATTGCCTATGCCTGAGAAAACAAAGCATATGGCCCGGCTAGGAGCTGCAGCCAAACGAGTGGTGATGGAGCGGGCGAAGGAGAACTGGGTGCAGGTGTAGAGCAAGAAGAAGACTAGCCGTCCGACAAAATGGCTGGTGAAGGCCCCTGGCCCGCAGGTCCTGCTGTACTGGAAGGGGCTGCGAAAAGCAATCTCCTCAGTCCTTGTACAGCTGTACACAGGATGTATAAAACTAAATTAATATCTTACCCACATCAAGATTTGTTAAGATGCTAGATGTGGGTGCGGGCTGGGTAACCAGAACCCCCAACATATTGTTATGGAGTGCCCTTTTTTGGGCAAACTCCACACGGACATGTGGCGGGATCTCTGTCGGAGAAGGGTCTTGAGGACTCTATTGCTCAACCAGCTTTTTTAAAAGCCGAAGGCAGCTCTGCTAGTAGCAGAGTTTATACTCAAAACAGGCCTACTATCACAGTTTCAAGTGATGGATCTTGTGGCAACTGGCTCAACACAAGAAAAATCTAATGTTAACTAGGACACTGAACTTGATGAAGATAAAATATATACAAAATAATAGACTAGTTTAGATTAACTAGACCACTAAGTTAGACAATAAAAAAACATAAGTTATTAATAATAATAAAATAGAACTTTAAGTTATACAGTATAACCAGTAATGCGGAAGTTAGTAGAGAATAGAGAGGCTAAGAACAAGTTATAAAAACTAAGCTCTAGGTGTAGAGCTATGTTGTTTTCTATTACTTTTACATGTTGTATACTCTACTTCGCTACTCCCGCAGCCACTGCAGGCAGTGTTCTACGGAGCCGCTGGACGGCTCAACCCTGCATGGCGGCCATGTAATATAGGCAAGCTAGGAGAGGACAATTAGGACTACTACCACTACTACTACTACCTGTGTCTGATCTTGCGTGTACTCAACAGGAGGTAGGTGCTTCTCGTGTATATTGTAGTCTACAACATCATGATCGACGTCCAGGACAATATAAGGAATAGTGTAGCTT
Organism: Aspergillus leporis; assembly: GCA_009176345.1. NCBI lineage: Eukaryota > Fungi > Ascomycota > Eurotiomycetes > Eurotiales > Aspergillaceae > Aspergillus > Aspergillus leporis. The sequence goes on along the minus strand of ML732402.1, from coordinate 13,147 downwards.
AATCTTCTGTCTATAGACAAAAAGCTTATTATTTAGTCTTTTAGCTATATATATTATATTCTAATCTAAGCTATACTTAAAAGGTTCAATTATTACAGATTAAGGATCTTAAGCTGGTAGTAATAGTAATACTATAACTCAACCAACTTGAAAGAATGTAATATATTTGATGAAATCAATATGTATTAATTACTGATTAACCTATGGTTTATTAATCTAATCAACATAAGTTAACCTACCCTACCCTAACCTACAGTTAACCGCGGTTAAGGGACTTATTAACCTTAACCTACCTATACCTAGGTCGGTTAAGGATTTTTATACCTTAACCTAACCGGGTAGGTTATGGCTAGGTTATGGCTAGGTTAACTAGGTTAGGTTATGTCACTCTAGACCGTGCTACTCTGAAAGAAGGTATGAATAAGAAATGGGTTTTAAAGCAAGGCTTGGAAATAAAACCTTCAAAATAAATGATCAAAGTTGAAGAATTTGATAAAATATAAGAATGGTCTGATCACACACTCCATTATCATAATCCTGCAAGTTGATAACCACCTGGAAAAGAAATCTAGTGTGTTTATAGTAATTTAACTAGTATATTATCCTATTATTCTTGGACTGTCCTGACTTAAGAAATACGTGGGATCTACTCTATTAATTGGCCTGCTTTCTACCTAATCTTAATCCTATTGAGATGTGTTACGATTACAGGGGAAGGAGGGCAGAGTGAAAGCTATCTCGGCTACACGGACGTAGCCTACTAAGTGAGGGACGGACTCTCTAGTTGACAATCTCACTGTATATCTCGTACAGGACGTTCAGCATGCTCGACGGTTGTTCATATCTTGCAGCGTAAGTTCCCACGAGAGTCGGTGGGAGCCATATCGTGCCAAGGCGCTAGTTGCCAGCCAATGAGATCTTTACTTACAATATGGTGTGGAATTGGATGAAGGACTAGATTAAAGAGCGGTATCCAGACGATCACAAGCCATCTTATAATACTCTACGAGGTTGTACGGGCTTCATGGGATGCAGCCCATGAGGACTTTCTAAAGGGACTTATTGAATCTATGCAGGCTAGATGCCAGGCTGTGGTTATATGCAGAAGGTGGTCATATAAGATATTAGATTGATCATTAATATAGACGGCAGAATTCAAAGGATTAACCTTCCAGAATCCCACCGTACTAACAAAATCACCGGGGTCAACCGGAGTAGGCGTTTCGAACACTGTCACGCTAGCTCCACAGGCTCCCCAGCACGACAGAATGATTGGGCAGTTTCCGGGGACGAGACCTTAGTTCTGCAGTCGCCCTGGTTTCGGACTTCATCAACTCAGGGAAAAATACAAATGGCTCTCAATTTTTTATAACTGTAAGTTCTGTCTATTTTGGTTAATTTTTAATAGGTCGTTAACGGGCATGGCGAAGACTGCAGTAGCTTCCTGGCTGGATGGCAAACATGTTGTCTTTGGTGAAGTTGTTGAAGGAGCGGACATCGTACAGACAATTGAAAGGCTGGGTTCATCGTCCGGCGTGACGAAAAAGAGGATATTGGTAGCGGGCTCCGGGACAGTCTAATGTGCTTCGTTTTACATCTAAGTCTTACAGTTTTACCTACTGCTAGATCGACTCTTTCGAACTATAACTACAACTGTAGTGTACGTACTCCAGTTGTGTAAGAAATCGGGGGAAGAGCTTCAGGTGGCCTTGGGATAGGAAGACTGTGATATAGATGTATCAACTACACACTAACCATTGTATTGATCAGAGGAGCTTATAGGACCATGATAATATTAAGCTATCTAATAAAAATTACCCGGTCAACTACGTTTCATTGATAATGTTGAGTCGGATAATGGAGCAACAGACGATGAATATCCTTCTTATATACCGTTCGTAATCGAGCGCAGGGTGACTCTCAACAACCGAGTCCTGGCAAAGGATACGGAACAGGACCTAGATTCCACACCAAGTTCATATTGGCAGCAGATTAAGCAGAAGACTGAACGTGTTCTGCGTCAGAAACTAAACCGTGACCGACGTGAGGCTTGATGATACTGCGGCCGCTTTGAAAAGACCGACATCGACTGGACAGCTATAAATAAGCAGACCCTCATGTTACAAGATTTCCTTCGTCGGCCTAAGAAAATGCTTACGGTCTCTATCTCTATTAATTATATGGAGAACACCAACCCTCCTGCAGGGCAAACTGACAAAGAGGAACTTCCTCAGTAACCAACAAAATACTTCGTGAACGGGATGATCAGATTAATGCTGAATGTTGCTTCGGACAGCCTTCTGTTTGGCGGGATGTGTATCGGAAAATACGATGCCCAGGACCGCCCTGCCAGCATGATGGCCAGTACTGCTGGCAGGATCCGGTAGGAAAAAAGCAATGCAGACTCAGGACGCATCACTTAAAAATCCTTGTCAAATATGTGGAGCAAGGCAGTATCTTAGATGCTCATGATGATATTCCCGACAACGTGCGTGACCAGCTATATGCAGAAGAGCGTCAGCGGCTCTCTAAACAAAAATCCCTTAACAAGGTCTTCACTGGACCGATGATTCCCCATATCAACATTGATGTCCTTCAGATGCAATCATCTCAAACTTTTTGCCATGTCAATGTTGACAATATCACTTGGTTGTAGTTCAGGATGGGTGCTATTATTCAACTTCGACTGCTAGAGACTATTAGCTTTAATCTGGCTAGAGTACTTTAACAGATCAATGGCCCCGGAAAACTTTATGAATATCCTTCGTCTGCTGCTTGTCACCCGTGGTAAACTTGGAGTCTAACTTCAGATACTTAGGAGGAGTAGTATAAACGGAAGCATTCTACCAAGGAACTATGTCATATCTATAACATGCAGCTGATCTCTTACAGACTTGATCTGGCTCTCTTGTTTAAATATTAGTAGTTCTGTACTGTAGATACAATAACTTGTAAAGGTTGAACAACAACCTAGTCTATAACATGAATCTATCTAGATTATAGTTCTGATGACTTTCTAGATACGTCCAAGGCTAGATGCTTATTGAGCAGATCACGCCTTGCCTTCCAGTATTCCACTTTCTATTCTTTCTCCTCTCTTTCCTGCTTTCTTTGCCTATGCAGCACTTGACATATGCCATGGTTGTGGGGGACTTAAATAGAGGGTAAGGATTGCAAATAAAAATCAGGTTATTTATGGCTATATAAGCGCCTTAAATTGTCTTTTCGCCACCTGTCCTAATTTGCTCAGAGATAAAGCTGCTTCATTGATAAAACTACGACCGCAGCGAAGAACTGTTTGCCTACAGTTGGGCTCAGGCTAAGCCAAGGCCTCGAAGGACTTCGTTAGCTGATCTTCAAGATCAATAAATTTCTCAAGAACCAGGATAACCTCCTTCCAATTTCCGTGCGCAGCCGGGTATTGTGCCTTTCCAGCCAACAATGCCTGTTGTTCCATGATTCCAGTAGCATCCACCAGGCCAGCCTCAGCTAGGAAGTCCCTCGCATCTAGGTAACGCCTTGCCGCGAGTGGGAAAGTGAATCCAGCAAGGTCATTCACGACACTAGGCAACACATCTTCCACAGCCTCCAGAGTTAACCGCAGCGCTGAGACCCCGCCAGATGAACCAGGAAACATGGCATTGTTTTTAATCTGGTCATGAAGCATGCCAATCGTGCGCGCAACCATATCTGCCCGGGAAACATCCTCAACGTGACGAAAGTGAGAGCGGAACACAAATGGATGGTTGATATACTCTATACCTTCACCACGCCACGCCTCAATAAAATCTTCTAGTGGTAGGAGCACGGCTGGATATCCCGCCGGGTCGTGTAGCAGAACCATTCCCTTGTCCTCGTCCACGGCCAAAACCACAAGGAAGTGGTCGGCTCCATTAAGCGCGGTATAGTCAGGGTTGTAAGAGAGGTAGCCCATATTGAGAGGGCCAGCTAGCACAGGCCCATGGACGACTGCTTCACGCAGTGCAAAGAGGGCTGAAGCAGCATCGCCACCGCGGTGGTTATTGCATCCCCAGCCCATCGCCTTAAGAGCCATATTGATACCGTCATCCGGATTAGTGTATGGGTTACTGAAGAAGGAAACCGGGCCAGTGTCAAGGCAAATGAAGTGTTTACCAAAGGGCATTGTTGTGAGACACTCAATGAAGCCGGACGAAGGTAGCGATTGCGGATCGTAGCCCGAGGCTAGGAGGACCATGTACAGGCTGTGGGCATAGCAGTAAGGACCGCTACCAGTATAAGAGAGCATAACTGTAGGGACGTGCTTGGTATACTAGGTATCAGAAGGGATACACTGGTGATATAAGGTAAGTTACTAATTGAATTAGTTACAATTCAGCTGCTTAAGTATGCTGTTGTTTGAGCGGGGAGAATTAGGCAACAATTTCTTGACCTTTTCCAAGAAAAATTCTATTGGTTATAAATTCTCCTCATGTGGATGTCCAATGATATATGGTATAATCTCCAATCTAGTTTTAGAGTCCATCCACACTTTTTGCGAATGAGTCAAAAGCTGATATATAATGAATATAGGCTATACCCTGGATTTGCCTGCTGTCCAGCCTAATAATAACTGCTGGATTCAAAGAGAGTAGGAACCATGACCTGGGAGGTGTATAAATGGAACTGGCTCATTCGGATAGTTGGTTAAGGTTTGGTTCGGACTGGCAGCTTGATTTTATGGCCTACCATTCGCTAGACACTCATATGCCCCACTGATTAAACCTTTCGGCACAATGAAATTAGCTACCATAGCATATAAATTAAGACAGATTATGGACAGACTTGATAGGTAATCCCATTCGTCCCTGTAACCACTTTTGACGGTGGCACCACCTCGACCACCAGTCCACTTGATGCCAAAGTAAGATGTAAAACGTTTCCGTGCCACTAAATTAGTCTTATAGTAGCCAACAGCTTGCTTCGCTGCTGTCGTCAACTCTTGGGCTTCCGAGAACCATTGCCCAATGGTAGCAATATTATCAGCGGTACAAGCACCAGGCTCCCATGCGGGCACGTAGTTCCACGGGATTCCTTGTGCCACCCTTATTACCCCAAGGAGTAATGATAAAAGGTAGATAATATAACAGTGTCTTTGCATGCTATATATTTCTGATATCCTGACTGTGAAAACAGAAGGATGCTGGGAAGAAGTCGAGTGCGAGAACGACCTTAACATGAAGACAAGTATGTGGAAACATCCCTATTAATGAGAATATAATTTCTTCCGCATATTTCGCCACTTCGCTCTAGCTCACATATCAAACCATAAAGTTCTTCTTTGACAGTCCAAAATAAACTGGAGTAGTACTGCTATGAGACATTAGGGGGCTCCTCGACTTCAGTCTAATAATATAGATCAAACAATATCCTTGTAAAGAGACCCACAAATCCATACTATCGAGTGCGAGCTTGTTGGGTTTGCGCCTTGTAAATACTATTATTGACTATTGTATAGCTCTCCTAGGGGACAAGTATATTGACAACGATAACACCCTTCCCCCACCCAACAAGCCCCCAAAAAGAGAAGAAGAAACAGAGAAGAACAATGCATAACGCGGGAGACAACCTTCTGACTCTACTGCCCCGGTAAGAACGTATGTAGTGTTTCGGTTTGTATACAACTGATATTTCATGTAGGGTCAATTTTCCAGTCACAGACTTAGAATAGGAAATGATGCTAAAAGGCAAGCTAGGGCTTCAAAGTTTATGATCATATCAGTGCCTTTCAACACCCCCACCCGCCCTTCGGCCGTGTGGGTGCGCCACACACTACGGGCATTTCACACACTACGGGCAGATTTTCACAACAAATATTTTGGAAGCTATTTCTATCCATCCACCATGCCTAAATCAGCCAAGAACATGAATCACGTTTAATCAAGGCCTGCAAAGCAGCTCGTGCCCAGGAAAAGCTGAGTATCGCGAAGATCGCGTGAGAATTTGGTGTTCCATATTGTACACTGTACGGCCCGAAAGGCACCGTATACAGCTCTTGATAAGTATCAGGAAGAAGCTCTGATATAGTAGATATTATATATATATATTCAAAGACTATATTTAAAAATCATAGTATAATAATCCTGATCTATAACACTTTTGAATAGCTATTTTGTCAAGAGGATATATCAACAATACTCTTACTATTGGATAGCTTCAAAAATTTCATGAGACCACAAAATATCAAACAAAAAAAAGGGAAAAATGTCTTTTGATATTCGAATTCTTATAAGTTTACAAGATATAAAATATCTTACCCTTCTATTTCCAGCCTCATTCAACTCATATATGCCAGCCTCTCAATGGCAAGCCGTTTCTCGCCTATAAACAGTATTTCCACAGGTAAAATAATCTGTCAACCAAGAGAAATATAGTATCACGCCTGAATTGGCGTCATGGCGTCTGTTTAGTGCAGTGGTATTGTCCGATATAATCTTATATCTTAGTGGGAAGGGTTACCCGCGGGTAAGGCCGATTTTCTACGTATAATCTCCGACGTACGAAAACAGACTTTTAATCAACGAGTTATCCGTGAATCTTTCAAAGATTGTGGTATATACCCTCTAGATGACTCTACTATTATTTAAAAACTTTAGAATAGTCTTTTATCTATATTAAAGCTCTCTGTGTCTAATCTTCGCCTATATAGAGAGACTACATCATCACCTCTATTTTCGTCCTCTAGCATCGAGAACACGCCTTTAAAGAGTATTCAAGCCCTTGAAAAGAATTAGAAGAAGCTATCTAAGATTTTTGATAGTAGTAGTCCCACTCCAAAACTCTAGCGAGAACTACAACGCGCGTTCTATCACTATAAAAGAGAGGCAGAGGAACTGGCTATAATGTTGGATACAAATTAGCCAAATAAGACACGCACAAAGCCCCCTACAGCGCCGAACCACTAAGCGACAGATTCCCCGTTTAGGAGATTTTGGTATATTTAGGACATGAGATGCCAATCTATCAATGGTGGATAGAAGAGTACAAGATGCTATATAAGAGAAGAAGTGATTAGTCAAGTAATAGACAAAACTATATGGCTACCCGCCACCCAGATCATCTATAGAGGAGAGCCCTGAATCATCTGAAGTAGCGAGGAGAGCGCTTCAAAATAATGATGTCTTTTTACTAATATCCCTAGACTACGTTGATAGATAGTGGAAATAACATCAATTCTGCCCGTAGTGTGTGAAATGCCCGTAGTGTGTGGCGCACCCACACGGCCGAAGGGCGGGTGGGGGCGGTGAAAGGCACTGATAGATATTGTGTTTGGGGCTGGTTTCTATGGTATAGAGGCAATTCAATGTTATTTTCCGGTGTTGTCTCTTTCTCATCTGCGTGGAAACCACTCTCCGTGTTGAGGAAGTAGTCATGAAGACAAAAGTGTAACATGCGTACTGGGGCATCTTTGTGGCTTGGCATATTAAGGACTGAGTGTATATGCAAAAGTCGTGCAAGACGAATTAATATGTGGGGCTGGGGGGTCGTGATGTGAGGCTGTCTGCCTGAGGCGTTATTATTATATTGCCCCCTTTATCCAGAGAGTGATCACTGTCTGCCGCCCGGTCCTATCACTCGAATATATCATCCCTTCTGTCTATATATAGCCAATCCATGCAAGTACCTTCTCTGAATTATTTCATAAATCGCCTCTTCCATGACTGATCCTTGTTACTCCCTGGAATGCTGTCGACATGTCCGTGAGCGCGTCTTCATCCCGTCTCAGCGGCAGTTCTTCGATCGGGCCCCTGAGATCCAGACGGGGATGCAAAACTTGCAAGTGAGGGGCTACTATCTTTTGATGAAGACGGTGCCCAATGTATGTTAAACGCTTTTTTAGGATTCGCCGAGTTAAATGTGGACAAGAAAAGCCCAAGTGTATCCGTTGCAGCAGCACCGGTCGCAAGTGCGAGTATGAAGACGCGCGGAATATCACCGGAACCTTTTCTTCCGCTTCCGCCTCGTCCACCATCTCCATTCTCGACAACCCTCTTTCATCATTCACCCGCAACACCGTCTGGCGAGAGCGTCGCGCTTTTGCTTACTACTTTCAGCATGTGGCCCTTTTCGTGGGTGGTGGACTGGACCCCGATCTCTGGAGCACTTTCATCCCACAGTTTTGCCACACGGAACCGGCTGTGTGGGATGCCATCATCACCATGAGTGCCCTGTGTGAAAGTCTCGAGCAATGTTCGGATTTTACGACCGTCACTCAGAGCCATGGGGACGCCTTGAGCTGGTATTCGCGTTCCGTCTCTACTATGCGCCGGAGAATCGAGCGTGGACAAGTAGATATTTTTGTGGGCTTGATTAGTTGCGTTCTTTTTATTTGCATTGAGGCTCTTCAGGGACGCGTTGAGGATGCCTTGCAGCTCTATGGTCAGGGAATACACTTGATTAATGCTTTGCGTGCCCAAGTAGTCTCTCGAGCGATTCCTGCTACCAAGGCGGCCTTATTAGAGGATGCAATTGTCCCCATCTTTGTCTATCTTGGGGTAGCTGCGGTGAATCCTTCAGCACCATCAGTGGGCGCTTTACTGCCACCTAATGTTCATGCACATAATGACCATGTATCAATGCCTGAATTTGCGTCCCTCAAGTCCGCTCGCGAGGCCATCGGTCTCCTAGGTGCCGAGGCCATGCTTTTTGAACGCGCTTGCCAAGAGCATTTACTCAAGTCACATTCATCTCGGCTACCCCAGGAATTCCTGGATCAACAAGCAAGATTGCTAGACAAGCTAGGGAGCTGGTACATCGCCTTCACTCGCCTGATAAACTCCATAAGAGACGGCTTTTCGCCGCAGCAGGTTGGCGTCAGTGCCCTCCTCTTTGCTTACCACAAGACAGCATTAGTGATAGTCACGATTTGCGTATCGTTATCACGGACCATGGCTGATGCATGTCTGCCGGACTTTCAATTCATAGTTGAACAGTCCGCCACCGCATTAGATGCCTCAGCTCGCTCGAACGGTACTCAGCCACCCTTTACGTGTGATATGGGCGTCGGTCTACCACTTTGGGTCACTTGTCTCAGGTGCCGCGACCCTATAATCCGACGCACGGCTCTAAAGCTGCTCCGACGAGCGCCTCTGGTGCAAGGGTTCCACAGCACGACCGAAGCAGTGACCTTCGCGGAGAGAATTATGGTGCTGGAAGAAACACGAGCGATGACAATAAAGAAAGCCCAAATAACCAGCATCATGCAATCAAAATCAACAAATCCATTCAGCGAATATCAGTGTCATGGAGAAGACAAGAGTAATGCCATTTCTGGGGTCGACCAAAGCAGCCCCATCAACATTCCGGGCACCGAATTTCCAGCCCCTCCACATCCAACCATTGTGACTATGAGGCATCATACGACCACATCATTACTGATTCCAGAAGAGGCACGCATTGGGCCCATCTTTCTTTCCAGTATGACGAATGAAGACATCGGGCAAGGCAACCCGAACCACGATGCGACCTTTTTGCGCTTCATGTGGAAGCAGCAGAATCCGGCTAGTAACACATGGTTCAGGGTCCATGAACGCCTCCCTGTTACATTTTCTCCCTTAGAATAGATCCAGCCAGATCGGTGGTAATACCGGGTAGTGCTCTTTGATTAGGAATTTGTTTTAGGCTTCGCATCTCTATGCCACCCGCGGATCGACTCCACCCTCACTTTATCCTTGGGAGCATAGGAATTACTCATGTCAATGGGAGCAACTGACCTTGGATAACAGTTGTCGCAAAGGCGAGCAATTTTGTCTTCCTGAATTTTTCCACTTTGAACGCCATTGCTAGCAGTAGCACTGTCAAGCCCAATCCCGACAGTGTCACCGACGCTATGCGCGTGTTCTGCAGCGAGCGACCCACCGATAGGCTCCGTGCTTATGTCATTGCGTTTCGCCATCTCTCCGGTAATGCTATTTGAGAGTTTTACTGTGCGGTATATTCGCCGCCTTCGATGGCCTGGAAACCTCCCTCCCATGAGGTTCCTCCGCGAAACCACGGGGAGTTATTAAGACCAATCCCGATGTATCCGAGTATTGCCGTGAAGGCGTATTTCGCCAATATCAAGACCCTCATCAGGGGTTTTCCATCGTGTCAATAATTCTCTCTGAAAGTCTTGTCGCGGATATGGATTCGCTGGTGCCAAGATGATCCGGGAACCTTTCGTTGCGCGTTCCCGCGATGCTGATACCTCAATCATCACTGTCGGAGACCCATGCTTTCAAAATCTTTAGCATCCCTGTTATTCATACACTAGCTTATATACTGGCAAGAATTCGTCTGAGATATACATAAACACAACTATTATATCTTGGCCAGAGAATCCAAGGGCCAAGCTAGGCTGTGTACGCAAACATTAACTAAGCTAGTTTTAGCCACATGGTAAGAGATATACAATAAAGTGTCATCTTCAGCAGGCTGCTCTCACTACGAGCTATTTTTCTACTTCCATGTTCCCTGTCTTTTTATGCATCCCAGTGAAGGAAAGAATTAGAACTGGTGTCCGCGTCGCATCTCACCCAGGGTAGGTGTCCTGCGTCGTCCGTGCATCCCTGTGTAACTTCCCCGCTAACTTCTATGCAGTTGTGTTATGTATCTTGCAAATAGCTGTCTCTCCAAACCCCCGGAAATAGGCCAGGGTTATGCCCGTATCGTCATGCCTATGTACGACAACTGCATTGAGGCCGAGTGGACCTTCGGCATCCGCAAGCAAGCGCTTTACATAGTACAAAGCCGATGATCAATACCACAACCACAGCATAGAAATGGAATATGTAGGCTTTGTTAGGACCCATTGGCAGGAAGATTAGTACTACTGACTCAGGATGCATTCGCAATTATGTCCGAGTATTGATTATATGTTTTCTGGCCGTAGTGTTCTGCATTATAATTCCAGCTGAGCTGCATACTATGATGTAATAAAGATCACGTATATGCAAGCAAATTGTACATGCGTAGACAACTGATCTCTAGATTAATGCACCCCAATGCCTTCAGCAGCTCTTCTATGGTTTGCTTTATCGATTGCGGTGTGTCATGGTTTTTAATCCTTGAAGCTGATGCATTATTTGGGCGACATTGCCACGCTGCTGTGTAGGTATTTGTGAGGTTGTAGTACAAGCTAGGCCCTTGAAGTGAACATCCAATTGTGCGCTTGATGACGTTTCACGACAGTTTTCACCACTTAAGCAGGTATCTGGATATAAAACCACGCTGAAAGCCTCTCCAATCCTTCACTTGTTGGAGAAAACTGCTTTCGCTCTTGGTGAAATTCCAGCTTCAATCCACTCAAAACCCAACCACAACTGCATCACAATGAAGGTCTCTATCAGCTTCGGAGTCCTAGCCCTATGTGCCTCCTCAGCAATGGCTGCGTACTGCGATGACCACGACTACTATTGTGGATGGAATCTTTTAGACAAGGGTAGGTGTTGAAGCAGATTCCCCATCGTATAACCAGAGTTTACCAGGTATAGTGTAGGTGACTACCAACGCGAGATAAATGATGCACTGCGCGGAGCTGGAACGGACTCTCCGACTGAGCATCAAGTCAAGGAGAGCTTGTTCTATTGCCGCGATGATGCCGTCAATGGCGTGGGCTTTGAACGAACCTGCACCAAGTGTAACAATGGTGGTTCGGGCAGTGACTACTGCGATGACGTTGGCCCCGTAAGTAGATAGACATGTAAGGGAGGTACTGTGTTGGCTGACATGATGCAGTAAACTATCCGAGCTCGCTCCGGCACTCTTTACTGCGACAGTCCGAACTTGTTCGCTGTAGGGTAATTGGTAGTCATTCAAGTTAGGCTGCTGTTGCTTGAGGACTATGATGTTCTCTCGTCTTGGTGTGGGAATTATGGAAGAGAAGGCATGCTTTTATTGTGTTGTATGGTTGGATATTGAATCACTTATGTTGGAGGTGAATGTTACAACTGTCATCCATAACACCAAATCCCGGGATTATATTACTGCCTCTTGATACATTTACTCCTGTGCTTTGTAAATGAAAAAAGGAAATAGAAGCAAGCTCCTGCTACCGTAGCCAACATACTGGGGTTTTAGCTAAATTCATACCCTTCTCTGACAGTAATATTATAGCATCAATCATTTTGTTTGATTGAGGCGACAGGATAATTATACGATTTATGCTGAAGAGTAGTACTATCTACCTCATTGATTGCCATTGCTTTAAGGTATTTCTCGCTTGCCTATGCATCATACTTTTATAACAATCTCAAGGTAACTTGGGTGGACCATGGAATAGGAAATGTTATATTTCTAAGTTAGCAACTATTTTCACCACCAGTTATATACTAATTATTCTTGGTGTCCTTGTGTACTCCGGAGGCACATAGACGACGACTACTGGGCCTATATGTGTACAACAGCACCATGCCCTGACCAGTCCATCGATCTGCTGGGGCGGGGGATGAGAAAGTGGAAAAGATGGGAAGGGGACTACTCCCCACATAACAACTAGGGCTTCCAACACATGTCAAGGATTGATATCATTATAGTAGTAGTTCAAGACAGCCTTTTGAATGCCGGTACCGTAATTGTAGAGTATAGTATGGTTCTAGCTAGACATTTTATTAACATACTATAGCTTGGTTGTAGTTATTACTAATACCGGGGTGTTAGAACCTTTTTGAGAATCGTCCGATTTAGAGGAATAATCGCGCAATGTTGGTCTGTTTGTCAAGCCAGAAACCACTACACAATGTATATATATTCTCAAGTGTTGAAGGTCGAACATCTATATTTGGTGATGTCATTTTTGCATAGATGTAATCCGCTTTTTATAATATGCTATCAGCTTGCTTCGGTATAGAAAGAAGCGTAGAGTTGAAGAGACGAGAGCTTTCATTATGAAATATGTTAAGATCTCAACATGATTACAAGCCGTACACAGCCAGTCAACAGATATCAAATTCCCATCAGCAAAGGCATAGAAAACGGAGAAAGTAAAGAAGACAATGTCTAAAATGGGTAGTCCTCAGAATCCTATCCCGAGAAAATGAAGGTAAGATGCAGCTTGTTTTCCGCCAATGTGAGGTGAAGGGGACGGTCATCCGAGGTGGCAAAAATTACTTGAGCCTTGGGTCAGCTCCAATTTTAGAAGGATTGCATTATT
>ML732401.1:0-44971 GCA_009176345.1 Aspergillus leporis | reverse complement strand
TTTATATATTGGACCCCACGTCTTCACCTGGGTTGATGGCCGACGTTCTGGAATAATACCCAAGACTAATCTGAGCCACCCCAAGCTTTGGCTCTGCACCCCTTGTTTGAGACTGATCAAGTGCGATATTTGGGTATTCCATCTCCGCCGCAACGAGAACTGCTTGAGGGTATTACCGTGGGGGGCATTGGCTGGAAGACAAAAGCAATGGGGGCTAGTTGCTCGTTTGGAGTCCTATTACATGAGTTACGCCGAGAAAAATCGACCCCTGCACTGTTTGTCATGGCATACCACTTGTCGTTTCAATTCTATTTGTCGGGCCTTAGCGTATTTCGTCCGTTCGAGATGCCGAGAAGTCATCACTCGGGGATTTTACGTTCTTGGGTAGTTTAGGAAGGTCTGGCTGGATGCGAAGGGTGCTTGATGATTTGCCCGAAGGTCTCCAGATCTTTTGATATTGATGAAGGGATTTGTGGCCACGAAGAAAACGGAGACGGCCTGCTCTGGTCAGTATCTTCACATTTCTCTCATGCCGTAAAACCTTGCTTGAGATATTCCAGCCATTGCCATGCAATGTTTCTGTTTATTAGTAATGTGTGCATATATCTCAAACGCTCGCGCGTTCCACTAGTATTGAGCAAAGTCAAGTCATTCTTCACGTACTGAGACTCTATAGCTTGATTTGGACAATTAGAAAGTCTACAAGTCTCATTGATGGCCATAATCCAGAGACGCAGGTCAAACCAGCTGCTTTCTTGTTCTCTTTTCATTAAGCCTCTCTACAATAAATCCAACCATGTATGCTTTACACCTAAATACACATCTACCAATGCACATTTATTGATATATCTACCTCTACATCCAGGCCAGCGTTGATGTCTACGAGCAAATGGGGCCCTATACCTACGTGTGGCTCTTATCCATACATACCACCGGGCTGAAAGTGCGAGTACCTCCTGGCCATCTCAAAGGAGACTTGCATGAACAAAGTGATCCTGAAACAAGAGTTGCGGGAGTGAAGATATATTTCCCGAGGGGTGTAAACCGCCGTGATTGTGTATATACATGACGTTTTGCTGGTGATTCAGAGTGGTTTATCGGACTCCGTACTGTATATATTTAGAGTTGATGCTTTCGACGCCCTCAGTAAGAAAATAGTTTTTAGCACCACATACATGCTGATGGTCGGTTGGATTATTCCGTAGACGGCCAGACTCATGCTCAGAGCGCCAGTCATATGTGAGAGCCAACACCGTCTATATATAGTCTAGTGTACCTGACATTTACCAATTGACCATATTTTGGGGGAGGGTCTAGCTTTGGAAACAGCAATATAAGGAATCTATAGCTATAGCGTCCATAAGAATCAGTAATCTTATGCCCTCAAACTACTTCAAAAATATTATATCTTAGCGTGTGGTAAGTATTTACAGCTTCGTTGAGGCACGGTATATGTCGTGACTGTTGAGAAGTAGAATGGGAAACAGGGTGTTTAGATTGAGGCTGCCTGAGTCCAGAGTGTCCCTGGTTCACGCGGGTATAGAGGGGGACGAGAAAGCAGACCAGGCTGCAAAGCAGGCAGCTGCTAAGCCTCCTAGAGCAGGCCAGGGAGAGCTCTCTCTAGCTTTTACTCACCGGGTTCACACGGAAGAATTGAAAGCTAGTAAAAAGAGTTGGCTAGCTAGAAAGTGGTCACAAGCACCTCAGCGAGCTAAGCAGGCCTACCGGGTCTTCAAGAACTGGCAGCTAGATGCCCTATCTCCTAGAAGACTTGTTAGCCACTATTACCAGCTAAAAACAGGGCACGCTGCTATAGGAACTTATCTACACGCATCCAGATCCAGGAGGAAGCAACCTGCCAGGGCTGTCAAGCCCCGCGGGAAACCGTTCCTTATATATTATTTGAATGTCAGCGGTGACGACATCAGCGGGTGGAACTCTATAAAGCCCTAGACAGGGCAGGTGTTGTGAGGCTCTCTATGGCTGAAAATCACCCAGAGGGCAGACACTTGGGGGAGCCAAAGGCAACGAAAGACTTGCTAGAATTCTTAGCAAATACAGGCCATATGGTTATACTCAGCAGGCTGAGGGGTATGCCCGAAGGGATGATGAACGGGGCCTACAGGCCCTGGAAGAGGCCTGCCAGGCCGGCATAGGCTAACGAGGAGGGTAGCCTAGACACGCTCAGGCAATACCTACCTTGCTAGAACCCCAAAGAGAGCTAAAACGTGCTCGAAGGCCCCGCGCAGATGAGCGAGTTGGGGCGAGGGGGAAAAATATAATAGTTAGAGATGAGAGCACACTCCTAGGAACCAATAGGGACCAAAGACCGACACTGTTGGCCCATGAACCATGGTCTGTCATAGGTAGATAGCTCGGTGCGGGCAATAAACTTGATTAAACAAATAAGTACTAGGGCATAATGCTAATATCTGATATATTAAATAGGTTAAAATATTTTTTACTCTCTTGACAAAGACACCAAGTCTAGTAATTTAAATATTATTGATATAAAATATTAGTAAAATATTTGTTCACTATGGTTATCCTGAAGCGGACTTTTTTAATTTATTATAAAAATTAAGATACAAGACCCTGGCCGCCTGTCGTATACCCTCATGGAAAGAAGAAAGTCGGCTCTTCACAGTGCATCGCTTCATCCAGTCAATTATATCACTGATGCCCATTTCCCTGTTGGGTGCACTTCAAAGCATTGCCTGAGAAAGTGCGCATATGTGCCATTTAAGAGAGGCCCACCATATACTCTGTCTCCTGTCATAGGGAAACGTATACGGGGTGCTTCTTGTTGCAATTAGCCATGGATACAGCAGAGTCATGCAGACGATAGACAGGTTTCTTGAGATGATTGCTCCGCAGTAGTCTTTACATAAACAATTGATAGTTGACGAATGTTATTGTTTTCTGTTTTAAAACCAGGATCAGACGAGTTCCATTGTTTTCAGTATAGAGAACCACGCAGGGAGCAGCAGAAGTAAGATGCTCCGAGAAGCTGAAAGTAGTACAATATACATCCTTGAGCAGTCTAGATATATAAACTACATGAGTACTAGCGACGTTTGCCTTTTCCCTCTTTGTATACATCCTCCTCGATCGGCGATTGTTGCATTATTATACAGCCCGCCTTGACCCTCAATGTTGAACACATACTTATACTGAAAGTAGTTTTGTCCAAATCATTAAACCATCGCAATATTTGCGTTGACACCTTTCGGATGGACAGGATCGGGTTGAAGAGGCCATGTGTTATGGTCAATGACCTTTCCACCACCATAAGTAACAGGGGGGCTCGAATCGCGTTCATCTTGATCGGAATGCGAGGCTCCGGCCAGCTCCATTTGGGACCCTGCCAAACGGGGATTTCCCAGTGTATCAGAGCTTGTTCGACGATTGGATCGGCTGAGCGACTTCTTGATTCCACGCTTGATCGAGTACGGCGGCGAGGCATGAGCATTACCGTTCTTGCGAGCGACGAAAAGCGTCCGGAAGGTGACGGCGGAGGTCAGCAAAACGCCAATCTCGGCATTGAGGAAATGCCAGAAGATGTTCCAGTTGATGTCGACTACCCCTTGATGGACAAGTCCTGCCACCCGAACGATCATGAGGATGATCATGATAACTGCCACGCAGAGGGAACAACCGAGGATGATCTTCTGAATCCAGTGAACGCGGACCCGCCAGATAATGGAGATCGGGATGGCCAGGACTAGTTTAATCAGCACGAGTAGGGGACGTATCGCTGAGACGTACTTAGCAGGTCCCCGATGATGTCCAGAGAGATGATCAGGGTGGAGTGTATGATTCCTGCGCGTCTCTCGGCGCATTGAACTATTTCTCCCTGAGCAGAGAATCCTCAAGTCAGAGCAAGGAGGAACTTACACTGTCTGGGATCGTAGAAATATGGGCAGGAGAGATACACCGCCGCAAAGCCGTAGGCAACCAAGCCAAGTGTGTAAACAACCACTGCCCACCAGTAAATATGCCAGCCGCGCATGCGATCTATCATCCGCTTGAAGAGAAATAGAAAGCTGAACTTGACTGAGTTGAAGGCCGCCCACCCCAGTACCCCACAAATAGCCCAGTACTTGTGGAAGTCGTACGACATCTTCTCCCAGTCCGGAACCACGACTCCGTCAATGTGTTCCTGCACGGCAGCCAGCAAGTACATCCGTACGACCACCTCCTGATACATAATTCCGCTTGTGGCGATTAGAAGGGCCACAGCCAGAATCAGGAACCCATCATCGACCGTTACTTGTTCCCTTCGCACCCCATATCGGATGACAAATCGCACGATCACCCCCAGCAGGGCCAGGCCCAACAGAAAGCCGGTTGTGATCTACTCTGTCTGATTCAGCGTTCGCTGCACATGGCAGTGAAGGTATGGTCAAAAGACGTACCACAAAAGCACTCTTATTGATCCGCCCTACTTTGTCCTCTGGTTCCATGCTAGTCTTAGGACGGCGTCATTGAAGAAGCGAATTCGTCTGAGCATCAGGTGTAAGGCAGGACGGGCTAATGGCTGTTTTTGAGGACTGCCCCACCTCTTCGTGTTCTATCTGCTTACCTATCACCGGCCTACCACATGCTGAGATTGCGTAAAATCCCTGCAAGATGTAGGCGAGGCTGTCAGCAATAATAATCATTATGCTCCAATCGTTGGCTTTTTTTAGTCTCGTCTTTTGCCCGCTGGAATATGCTGGTCTGGAAATAGCATTCACACGGAGCTTGATACCAGGACATGACACCCAATTATATTAAGTGTCATGATCATCGAGGGTAATAGAATAGCGGGAGGTTATGGCAGGTACCTCGTATTCGTCATCCAATATCAGCCGACGGAGGCTTTAGGCAGGATTAACCGGGAAGGTTGGATCTGACCGACCTCCTTTTCTGCGTCTTTCCATCACATCGTTGAGTGCCTATAAAGTATTACATTAACTTGGAGTTTCTATCAAGGAATCCTTTCTTTCTAGCGTCCAGAGTCATTATTCTATGTGCGATTCAGCGGTCCGCAACGTATTATTTCCTCACTGAGTGCCTGTCAGGAACAAACCCCACATCGAGGCTGCTCGCTTACATCAGCAACTTGCCTAAGTTACATCCAAAGTCACAGCCAACATCAACATTTATTTTCACATTGAAACATTCTTGTTGGGGAAATAGTATGGTTGATGGCAACCTTCTTAACCGGTTTTGTGGTTGCTCAGAGATCAATGAGGAAGTTCTGTACTGAGCACCTTGCGGGGATCGGTTAGCTGACACTTTGCCACCCAGCCCTCCGCAAATTGAGCCCCGTCTGGAGTCTCACTGGTTCAATCTTACGCCATGAAACTATCATGTATGCCGATAAAGCCAGGGTTTCCGCAGAAACACTGTTCGATAGCTAAACACTTGAACCATAAATTGCTCTATTGCCATGTCACCAAGCTCAACGCGAAGAGGACAGTGCTGTCTTGGAAACTAGGCGATTGGACAAGGATTTCAAACTTTGTCAATCGCAGAAACCAATCTCTGCAACCCTTTCTTGCAGATAGGGTCACGGATGGGAGAAAATAACTCGAAACCAGCCAGGTTCCTCGCTCAGGAATCGCAATCCATTGGTCAGAAATAGTTTGGATTCTAAGAGGCGTCCGTACAACTCTGTCTCGCTGTCCGATTGACTACCTTCGACTAGGCGTAAGAATCATCTGAAGTCGATCCACACAAAAAGCCCCGCATTGCCACCGAGATGACACGGTAGACCGTTGGATTTCAAGAAGCGGGCTGTGTGTTCATAGTTATCTGCTAGCCTGGTGCGGTTCGTGCGGATGCATGCATCCACGAACTTGTTGTAGTCGAGGATGTTGGCTGTAATCCTGTAATATGGTTGTCTGGAGATGATGGGTATGCGAAAAGACTGGAGATAATTTTTTAGACCTGAAGGACTGAGGGAGCTCTTCTGATCAACGCACGAATTGGTTCGCAGGGCCTCGAGAAAGGTGCGGTTGTTCTGGCTGATGACACATCCCAGTCGGAGTCCATTGGATCCAAAACCCTGATTGTACATGTCAGTGAGTGTGATGGATGATACACGTAGATAGCATTACACTGCTCATTTCCCCAGAGAACATGAACAAGTTTCGGATTTATCACGCCCTTCATGTCAATGGATAAAACAGAGGTAGACCTAACCGCGTCTTGATAGTAGCGTCTTCCTAAAGGTAAACCGTCGCCTGGGTCCCCGAGGACCTAAGCGCAGTTTCAAGCGCCGCTGTCACCCCTGCGATGACGGCCACATGGTCTACGGTCCATGGATCGACTGGGTGGAAGTGCCGATTGACGAAGTGGACGATTGCTTTCCCCAGTCTCCTGCTTTCCAGGGCCTCTTGCTTCCAGATGCACCATCCCCGTAGGTCAAGCCGTGCGCGCTAATGTTGACCTGTTTCGAGATAGACGTTAAAAATGGTTCGGAGTGAACAAGTGAGGGGAGACCTCAGACAGAATCACTGGTAAATTGGATAATTTCCTCGTGCACAAAGCCTTGGGGTCCGTTAGCAAAATAATAGATATTCAAAGAGGACATCATACATTTTCAGCGACTCCCAGATTCACAAATCCGTCCGGGTTGGTTTCAGGATGCCACAAGTCGCAGATAGTATCCCACAGCGGAGGTTTGTCAGTCGAGGTTGCATCTGCATTGCCACGACAGGACAGGCCACTATAAAGCTTCGTTCTTGTGAAGAACCTAAGCACTCTCTTGAAAGACAAGTAATTATGCAGAAGATTCAAGCTAGTGGATATCCTTTGGCTGATCCAAGAGGAATAAATTGTATGTCGGTACTGAGTTTTCAAAGCTGACAATT
This sequence comes from Aspergillus leporis, assembly GCA_009176345.1. NCBI lineage: Eukaryota > Fungi > Ascomycota > Eurotiomycetes > Eurotiales > Aspergillaceae > Aspergillus > Aspergillus leporis. Next base: position 38,108 of record ML732401.1, on the reverse strand, counting down.
CGGGAATGTAAGTAGGGTAATGTCTTCTCATATATGGTTCTGCATTAACTAGATAATGATCCTGAAGATGTTTAGAAAATTGGGTCGTATGCTGAGTAGCAACAAGCCCTTCATTTTGAATACTTGCAACCAGATATATTATGGCTGAAGCTTTTGTCTACGACAATCATATATAGCAGCCTGCTCCTCCACGGCTCGGCCATTTGGACAGCCTGCGAACATTCAAACTCCTTAAACCTCTTATAACCCCATTCTGATCTCCTTAGATCTTTTCCTGGCTCATCTCTAATTTCTCTGCCATGGATTTATCTCAATCTCAATCCCGATAGGATTTTTTATAAGAGGGCGATATAACGAGCCGGGGCATCGAATACCTCCCATAGCTGAGACGTTCCCTGCTTGCCAAATCCCATAATGCTTTACTCTATATGACGCGTCAGATAACGCAGCTGCTGAGCAAGGAAAGTATCAAATTCGTCTGAGCGGGCATCGAAATATACACGCGCTGTGCCTTGTACCTGAACTTGGCATACAGTTACACGGTGTACTCTATTCCCAGCCAGGCATCTACAACCACTGGTAGTGGCTTACCCGCCAGATTGTGCTCGATCTGCCGGCCGACAAAGCTTCCATATCTATCCTGAGAGATTGATATGGGGCGATGTGGCGACGGTGGAATCTGCCAGTGATCATAGCCGCTGCTGCGACGTGAGCAGATCCAGAGGAGCCAAAATGGAGGACGGCTTCATCGAGATGCCAGGACAAGATTGTGATAATTGATGCAGCAGGAAATAGTTTACGAAATGTACTGTCAGGGTAAATGGCCAGTCTTTCTCATGCAGTCGTGTAAGGTCATAGGAAGGTGGGAAGGCGCTGTAGCAACAAATAACAAGGATAACGACTGGGAAGAGAAAGGTGAGGTGACACATGTCCCTCTGTGAGCAAGGACGATGAGAATGTTTGATATTCCCATCTAGGGATCTAGCTAAGAAGAAGACTAGATACTCTGTGGAATGCTAAGCGAGGACCACCTGACATATGGGATGACTTATATGTCAACAGCTCCATGGTATGATTTTATCAAATCTTGGGATCTTCATGACTCAAATACGTGTTAGTTATACACGCTTCAGACACCCAGTAATGATGTCCTAAGAACCGTCCCTCTGCCGGGCAAACGCTCATCTGCTTTACTAGTCATAATTGCTGTCAAGTTAAAGTAGCAACCCCGGGCCTGGTGGCTTGCGTGAATCCTTACCGAGGATATGCGACAGGGCTGCTGAGAGAGCCAAAAGTATCGGCTAATATGAAGTCATTATGCTGAAAGATCACTACATCGCGAAAGCTTCTCAATAATACACATAATGCACTTCGACACAAAGACACGGATTTCTGTAACAGAGATGACAAGTCGCAGAGGGCAAGAAAGCGCGAGGAGATCCTGAAGCTCGAGCTGCGCGAAATAAACCCACAACACGAGGACCAGAGATAGAAAAATGAACCGAGCTTACCTTCGGGAAAACGCGAACTAGAAACCCTTCTCAAACATAGCATCATCACTTAAAGAGGTTGCTGGCTGAGAATAATGACCTCAAAGCTTTGTATAAGAAAGTCGAACAACGGAGAGAAATGCATAAAGTATCCATCTGAGAGTCTTGGCGACAATGCTAAGCTTCGTGACGATAATATCAAGCTCCGGGCTCGTTTAGAAAAAGCTAAGGCTAAAGTAGAGGCATTGGAGAAGAGAGTGCCGGATCTTGGGCAGATCTTACTGGTTCAGGCCTCTATCTCTACTTCATCGCTCTTTCCCATATCTACCGCCCGAATTGATACTTCTTAAACATATCATGGAGATGGGAAGAGCAGATCTATTATTTGTTATGCTACTCTCAAGCTCAATGTATTTCTCCGCTACTCATATGGCCAGCTAAGTATTTGACTTCATGCCATAGCCTAATTAGTGTAAATAATAGATTAAATACATTATCATTAGATTATCGATTATCGTATTACATTATACGAATCCAGCTCACTTCGCTCCACCCCCATCAACTCGTTGATTGGACCTTCATCCCGCATCCTATAATTCTCCGATGACAGCTCCGAAACTAATGTGTCTGCTTGGGAGACGCGGGTGTTCTTCGTGGCATTTTTGCCATCTTTATGTCCAACTATAGTAGGTAAAGGAGTAATGCCATCAGCTTGCCAGCCTGACGCAGAAATCTCTGGCATGACTTTTCTAGCTCTTCTCCTCCGTCGGCAGAATAAGCCTAGCCATACGATAGCCGCCACCAGGAGAACCCCCAACGGAACGCCCAATCCTATACCGATCTTTTCCGCTGAGGAAAGTCCATGGCTGCTGGATGAGGCGGATGCGACTGCAGCAGACGACGTGGTCGCCGCGGCCACATCCGCAGACCCGGTTGATGAGGTTCCCATTGCTGTTGGAGTCGTAGTCGATGATGCCGACGTGGTACTTGCAAAATTATATGAAGTCGGCGATGGATCATCGTAGTATCGCTTTGACACTCCAAAGGTAACACTGAGGACATAATCCTGGCCATCGGGTTCACCACGAGCATTCAATGACTCGAGTTCGAACGTGCAGCCGGACTCGACGTAGATATCTCGATTTGCGGTCCATACATAGCTGTAATTATTAGTGGTATTGACTGGACCGGTTAGCTGTTTCTTATGAATGCCAAAGGGCAAGATAAAAAAACTTACGTGCGAGGATCCAATGGTCCGTTCCACACTCTTCATACAGAGAAATCCGAGGCGTGACGACGTCCCAGGTCACATTGACTTCATCTCCGACGATGAACCGATACTCAGATGGTGTTGGAAAAGTAAAATTCCCGGCTTGAATACGAGTGGTACACAGAATCAGCGCGAAGACAGAAATGTTGAGAAATCCAAGCGAAACACGGGTAAGCATCCTCGCACTGGATTGAACGTTCGATCAGGAAAAAAATGTTCGGAAAGCCCGCAGACGCAAGTAAGATGCAAAGCCGTTGGGAAAACCAGCCATTCTTAATCCATGCGGCATGAAAACAAGCCCCGCACGGCTAGGCGAAATAATCCCTGGACCGAGAGGGTCGAGAAACATCCAATTCACCATTAGTGGGCGACGAACCCTGGCTAGGCTGGCTCTCTAAAGCAAGTTGACTGCGCCGCCTTCCGAATCAATAAAAACTGATCATGCGTACAGATAACTGAGTCGACTACCCTGTTATAAAAGATCTCATATACCTACCACTGACAGGAATGTAAACAAATAAATTTTGTCTACATGGTAGCCGAAAAGGCGGGGACAGGTACCTGACCGTCGGAACATCTGCTAGGGAGGTGTAATAGAAGAAGCCCCATATATTGGATCCTGAGACGGTCCTCATAATAAATGGTTTTATGAGTGGTATACCAAGTGCAATGCCAATTGGTATTCCACTGATGGATGTGCTGAACCTATGGTTTGATAAACATTCATCATTCTAGGGTGGGATTGGAGGTATCATAAAACTTTTCTACAACCTTGCCATACTGGTTGGTGATATGTTTCCTTGCTTATGATTTGAGGACGCAGTTAGAGCTTTTACAGGACTTACACTATGTATGACTTATCGCTTAGTCCTTAAGATATAAAGTTTAGGGCACGAAGTATCCCCTTTTGGTGGCCGCAAGCAACCAAGGCAGACTATGATCTTTTTTTTTATAGAGTATCAGGGACGCATGACGGCTTCTTGAATACTATCATCTCAATAGTGATATCAGCACCAAACGCTGCGCCAATCATTTTATCACGGCCTTCTTCCCCGGATAAATGTTCTCGTGCCAATCGATGTATGATGCCCAAGACAGTCGCTGAGCTGGTGTTGCCTGCCGTGCGGTAACAATCATAGCTTTTACGTAGGTGATGTGGTGAAAGCCCTAGTGCCTGTTCCCCGCCGTGGATGATTGAATAACCGCCCGGATGCAACGCCCAGTCATAAGTTGTGGGATCATAATTATTCTCGTCAGAGCTGAGAGATGCAGTCGAGGCAATAAGTGTCCGGAACATCGAGGGCAAGACGGACTTGATGATTTTCGGTAGTTCCTTGGTAATGATTGGGATGATGCCTGTTCATTATTAGCAGGCTTGAGTACAATCGGTGTCAATCAAGTGCTTGCCTGAAGGAACGGCCCGAATACCAACGCAATCAGAGTTATCCAGCAAGGTGGTCTGAGCGCCAAGGATATTCCATAAGGGGGGTTTCTCATCTTTAGTGATGCAGATCCCATTGCTCATTATCAGCGCGCTAGCCCCATCAGCGAATAGCACTGGACCAAGGTTCGGTGTCTCTTCCTGTGCGATCCACTCCATTATCCCTCGTATATGGATAGTCATGGCCTCGCATGCAACCACGAGAGCCCTCGCCCGCTTACCTTCATGCGAAGCGCCAAGGAGGAGCTCATATGCTGTGCGAATAGCGGCGATACTGGAAGCACATGTGACTCCATTCAGTAATGTTCGCCGAACATTCTTCCCAAGTCCTAGATTTTTGCAAAGGGTACAATCGAACCCAGGGCTAGACATGCTTGTACATGTCACAGCCACTACATGGGTAATGTCCATTGGATTACCACCCCAGTCTTTGAGCGCTTGCCTTGCTGTGTCTTCTGCTAATGGAATGCCATATTCTTTGAAGAGTGCATCGCATTCCGTAGTTGTTAGAATGCTTTTTTGGTGCCATACGGGATGGTCACTCGGTAGGATACTGTATCGGTTTTCTATCTTGGTTTTCATGTTGATCTCTAATACTTTCTGGAGACTAGGGTTGGATCACGAGTTAGTGAGGACGCTTGATGGTAAGAGAATAAACTCACGCTGGACTGCTAGGATAGTGCCTAGACACTAGCATGGGAATAAATTCCGGTCCATGCTTGTATGGAGGATACTGGAGGCCGGTTCCTATGATCGAAACCTTATTCGAGGTGTCCATCATAGCGGCCATGGTTTTTTCAGCTCGTGGTGTAGTCAAGGAAAGGCAATGCCATATTCGCTTACGTCTAGTATTTTAAATTCGCGCTGACATGGCGAATATATGCGAAGGACTTAGTTTATGACTTAATTCAAGATTGCCGTGTACCGTGAAGTATCCCGACGCCGTGACCTTAGATGATGTGATGCTCCATATAGGAACTGGGATTTCCCTGTTGTGGCCGGAATAGAACTTGAAATCTTAGAATTAACAAGGCATGGTTATATTGAGGTTTGTTCATCGTTATTTCATGACCTCGTGACCGTGTGTGGAGTAAGGGTATTGGAGGGCGACCGTTGTAGTGATGTTTTGAACCTGAATACTCTTGAAAGGATCCATGGACCACCAAGCCATGGTACCATGTATTTACTCCGTTTTGAGCGAGGGGCATTAATAAGTGATTATAAAGTAGTAGAACACCAGAATACCATTATCTGCATCTCCTCGCCCAAAAATTGATTGATTGAATTCATTAAGGGATCTGAAGAAATGCAACTCTCCCAGGAGGCTTTTGTCTCTGGTCCAACAGAGCCACCATTATGGTTGAAAACATTTGGTCGCTTTGTTGATGAGCAAGCAGCTACCTACAGCACGAAAACTGCTACAGTGTTTCCATGGCAGGATATCAGTCTGACGTACGAACAGCTGGCGGAGAGAAGTCAGCATCTAGCCAACGCTATGTTGAGAATGGGTTTCAGGCAGGGTGACTGCGTAGGAATCATGGCTGGCAATTCTTGTCAGCATGTTGAAGTATTTCTAGGGGGAGCGCGTATTGGATGTCCTATAGCTTCACTGCATAGCACATACACGCCAGAGGAGTTGAAGGAGGCCTCGCTGCAAACTTGTGAGCTACTTCCATTTGCGTCTTAATATCAATTGGTTAACCACTTGACTTATTGACACACGGTACAGCATGCAAGCTTGTTTTTATAGCATCTCATCTGGGCAATAGGAACCTCTCTACCCATATACACATGATGCATAAATGGATGTCATCCGGGGCACTTCCAAACCTCCAGGGAGTTGTTAGAATAGGCCAAACCGACCATAAGGAGTATAATGTGGGGTTGCATACATACGAAGATCTTCTCCTCGGGCACAAAACGGGAACAATGGATCCTGATGCTGACGAGACAAGCATACTCCTACAAGCAGAGAAGGCTGTCAAGCCGGATGATGTGGTCAATTTCGAATTCACATCTGGTCAGCGCCTCAATGCCATATGCCAGTTCATCAACCTAACGCATGCACAGGCACTACTGGAGAACCTAAAGCAGCGGCACTGACTTCAATGTGAGAACTCTAGCTCTTTCTGGTAATATGTACTGATCTCGAGAAAGTAACCTACTAGGTAATGGGCGTCTAGTAGGTGACCGAATGCAGCTGACTCCAGACGATATTGTCTGTTCCCCTCTTCCACTTTTTCATGGCTTTGGTATCATAGTCGCTCTTCTTGCGTCTCTATCCCACGGTAGCTCAGTTGTCTTTCCCTCGGATCGCTGTGATCCGCATGCGACCCTTGAAGTGATCCAAGATTACACTCCTACTACTTTGCTTGGTGTCCCCACCATGTTCCTAGCGGAGATAGAGGCTATGAGGGCAGAAGAGCTGAACACATCCCTCCGGAAGGCTGTGGTTGGAGGGTCTCCTGTTTCGTCCGCTTTGGTCAAGAATCTTCGTACAAGAATGAAGATACGGGAGATCTTTGTTGCATATGGCATGACCGAAACAGGCCTTACATTCATGGGCAATTTAGATGATCAGGAGGATGAGTTGTCAGGATTGGTAGGGCACGTGATGCCGCATATCTGTGCTAAAGTCCTTGACAATAACGGCCGTACTGTCCGCCCAGGGCAAAAGGGTGAACTTTGTACAAGTGGGTATTCCTTACAAGAAGGATACTACAACAACGAAACAAAGACATCAGAAGTGATGACGCGAGACAATAAAGGCAGGTTGTGGATGCACACGGGGGATGAGGCCATCATTTATGAGAACGGATACTGTCGGGTCATAGGACGTATCAAGGACATTATCATCAGAGGTAAGTATGCCTACCCCCAGTTGCTTAAGGGTAACAGATCCTGATTATTCTACTAGGTGGAGAGAACATCTCACCTCTTGAAATTGAGGAACGACTCGTTTCTCATCCATCAATTTGCGAAGCTAGTGTACTGGGGCTGCCGGATCCAAGGTACGGGGAGCTCGTGGCATGTTTCCTGAAGAGTGCAACGGGTGCGAAGTTGTCAACTGAGGAGGTGCAGCTCTGGGCCCGGAAGACATTAGCCTGGCATAAAGCGCCCGTGCATGTATTCTGGATTGGAGAGCCGGGTGTTGGAGATGATTTTCCTAGGACAGGGAGTGGCAAGTACCAGAAGGGTATCATGCAGAAGACTGGAAGGTGGCTTATTGCCGCAGGAACTGATTGGATTGTTTGAGTTCTGGGAACGCTACAAATATAAAATAGGGCAAAGAAAGCACGTGGTCTATGTCCGATTTGGGGAACGACACCTCATAATGCCAAAGACTTATTGAGTTGACCCACTCCTATCAAGGGGTAAAGGTAAAACGTTGTTCGAACACAAGTGAAAACAATTAGCAAGCATCATCCTCTAAATCTAGGAAATACAAAATTCCCCCACTTATCGCAGGACTTATCACACTGCCATGGTCTTCATCTGGATACTCTCTCTTCTCCACAGCGCGCAGGTGATTATTAGCAACCAGCTTCAAGTATAGCTCGTTGCAATTATCTACCATGCGACGCTTGGCCGCCATGCGCACTCGCCGCTCGTACCTTTCAAGAGATTCCCCTCGCTGACGAACAGGGAATTGCTCGTTAGAACCGTACGACAACCTAAGTGCAGGTTTCGGTCTCAGCTCTGGCCTCTGAAGAAAATCTGATGCTCTATTCAGGATGTATTGATTGTTCCACCATATAGATGGACTAGCCGCAAGATAGGTATCGAAGCTTGTCGGATCGGTAAAAAGAGCATTCAATGTAAACAACCCGCCGTAGGAGTGACCAAATAAAGCTGTCCGAGCGAAGCGGACACTGGGAAAAACGGATGAGGCAATGAACGGACGTACTATATTGTTGATAAAGGCAAGAAATTGGTCGGCGCCGCCATGCGGTTCTGGCCGAGGCGTGCCATCCGGTCCATCTGGGGGAATGTAGTAGTCACATGGAGGAGTAAGGTCTAGAGCGCGTCGAGGACTGTATACTGAATCTTTCAAGGGGTATCCTATCCCTACAACAATCGTTGCCGGCTCATTGGGGCGAAGTGACGCCCGTCGCCGAGCAACTTCGGATGCCGAGAGGAACATAGCATTGCCGTCCACAAGATATCTGCAGGCAAGTTAGGTTAGCGTCCCTCACCAAACATGCAATAGGTGATTCAGATATACATTATGTTCGCGGTAGCAGATATGTCGGTCCCATTCAAGCTAAGTGGCCACGAGACATCCACCAAGTATGCGGCTTGCTGGCCGGTTGAGACCTCCCAGGAGGCCATGTTCCGACCAGCACCGCACTCGGAGCGCATAAATGTCCATTCTTTACGCATGTCGACGATGCACGAAGCACCCAAGTAACCAATAAATCAGTGTATACCACGTCTCGCAGTTAAAGGTCAGGCCATCGGCGATAATTCGTTGGCGAATCGTCAAGATTTACGTCCTCAGTTAGCCACTCCGGATGTTAAAGCAGTTTTCCGGAGCCAAAGCCCACAAAACACATTCCGTAATATAAATTGAATCGCGCAAGCTTGCCTTCGAACGTTTTCTAGTGTCCACTATTACGGGCTTCTACCCAATAGTTGCTGCAGCTTCGATGTGGAAGAACGCCACATTCCGCGCGGAGGCTCTTGGCATTCATTATCTGATCCTAATCTTTCCTCCGGAAATCAGCACCAATGTGACTAGTTCGATTATAGCTCGGAGATCGGTCCTAGTATTGACTTGTTCATCCTTTATTCCGAGGACCGAAACCTGGCCCATGGGTTGATGCACGGAGTTCCTCCTGTTTCGGCCCTGTTGGGGGTGTTGTTGAAATTGGGGTCATGACTCGCTTATCACTGCTAGATCAGATTAGATCATAAATGCCCCATAATTTTCCGTACCCGTCCGTACCTCGTGGGATGTTTCCTGTTGTGACCGGGGGTGGGACGACTCACCAGGCAAGCCCTAGGTGCAGTATGCCACAACACGAGGCTCGGTTGGATGGTGCGTTCTACTTCAACTTTTTTTGAGATCCTTGTTGTATAGATTGAGTTTAAGAGGACTTTGTGCCCGCTATGCAAAGTCAACCTTCCTTCTTCCAGTTTCCTATATATTTAATCTTGGCCTTCTGCAGCTCGTGATTTACTTTTCGCCTAGATTGCTAAGTACTAAAGCTTCAAGCCATGGATAAGGTGGCAGAGGTCTCTAAAGAGGCAGAGGATTCGATTTCTCCTCGCCCCTCCCCCACAACCGCAGCGCCTAGTCTCGGTAAATCTGGTAACTATGTTGTCGAAGAGCCTGCCCAATCCAGCGATGTTGAAAAGCAGTCAGATACACAGAGCCTACAAGCGGGTGTGCGGAGGGCAGAGATCTTGCGAAAAGGGTGGACGAAGAAAGGACTATATACGGCTTTTTTCGGGTATGTAGGCGAACTCGCTCTGCTGGAAGGTTAAGAGCACTGTTACTAACCCAATGTGCCTGTTCCCAGTCTATTCATCGCAACGCTTGCAATCAACTTTGGCGATTACTCCACCCAAGTCTATGTCCCCTATACTACTAGCGCGTTCAAGCAACACTCTGCCATGAGTGCAGCTCGCGTGGTGATGAATATCACTCGCATTGCCTCCTACCCTGTCATCGCGAAGCTTGGGGATGTATGTATACCACGCCTCAGGACACTGCGACATATTTATTGATAGCTGTGCTCTATATAGGTGTTCGGTAGAGCGGAGATGTTCATTCTCGCCATTTTGACCTCTACGCTTGGTTATGTGGTCTACGCAGCTTGCGAAAACATCGCCCAATATATGGTAGGGACCCAGATGCAGTTACGGGCGAGAAAGCCTATAATTAGTGTATGTACTTACAACCTAGCCAGGTCGCCGGTATTTTCGAGGCCGTCGGATCGACAGGTTACGCCCTTACTCAACAAGTCTTTGTCGCCGACGTGACCAACCTGGTCAATCGTGGCATTTGGTCTACGCTTCCGGATTCCCTCACCACTATTCCAACTTTATACCTAGGCACCATCGTGGCACAGCGTATGCTGGACCACTCAACCTGGCGATGGGGCTGGGGTATGTGGGCGATCATTCTACCCGTCTGCTCGGTACCTTTGATTGGGACAATGCTTGTCTATCAGCGCCGCGTACCGTCGAATGTTTCCATATCCAAAGCGATGGCCTGGAAAGAGACAGACACCTGGTGGCAGCGCACCTATCGCCTTCTTTGGATTGAGCTTGACCTCCCAGGAGGTGTTCTACTCTTGCTCGGGTTGTCTCTCCTGCTGGTCCCCATCGCTCTGACGGGTGCCAATAACAGCAATGCCTGGCACAAGGGTAACTTCATTGCAATGCTTGTTCTTGGAGTCGTGTTCCTCATTGCATTCTTTGTGTGGGATACACGGTTCGCAAAGAAGCCCTTCGTGCCGTATCGCATGGTTCGGGACCGCACCGTGGCCGCAGCTTGTCTTCTTGGTGCTTTGGACTTCTTCCACTATTCGGTATTCTCCGTGTTCTTTACGAGTTACCTACAGGTCGCTAGACACTTTAACGCAGGTAACGCCACGAGAATTGAGTATGTAACTGTCCGACGAATAAAGTCTGCTCGACGCTGAATACTAAATATTTTCAGTAACTCCCTTCGTGTCGCATTCCAAGTATCCGGCATCTTCGCCGCCTTCTTCATGAAATACACTAAACGGTCTCAGATTTGGGTTCTGGCAGGTGTCCCGCTCTGCATCCTCGGCATGGGCGTTCTCCTATACCTAGTCGACATGGGCGACGGAAAAACAGGCAGCGAAGTGGCCTTCGTCATAGCCAAGTCACTAATTGGTATCGGGCGTGGTTTCTACCAGACCGCAGCGCAGGTGTCTGTCCAGGCAGTCGTCTCCAGACAGGAAGTGTCAGTAGTAACAGCCGTTTTCTTTGCCTCAATGAGCATCGGTGGAGCGATCGGTACCAGGTAAACAAGCTCCGGCCCAGTTCTCCTAATGCATACTAACAATGATTCCCAGCGTGGCTGGAGCCATCTGGCGGAGTAACCTCCCTCGCAAGCTGCGCGAATACCTGCCTGATGAAGCGAAGAATCAGGCGAAGGCTATCTTTGGATCAATTGTGGTTGCTAAGAAATACCCCCAGGGCGGCGCTATCCGGGACGCGATTGATCTGAGTTATCGAGAGTCCCAGCGGCTGTTGGCCATTGCTGCTATTTCGGCCTTGACGCCGATGTTGATTGTCATGTTTTTCCTGAAGAATGTTCACTTGGATGATCATCAGACTGCTCGCGAGTCGACGGAGAGTGATCCGGTGGAGCAGAATAAGGAGGATACCGCATGAGGTGGTTTTCTTTTGCTCTAAAAGCTGTTACACCTAGAGATATTAATTTATACAGTCTCAACTCGATACGTCTGTTTAGAAATGATTATAATACGAACTATTTAATAGGAATATTTGTCTGTTTATTGGTAACAACAGTCTACAGTTACAACGCGATGAAGCAGATGCCAAAATCAAGTATGAAAGTATTCATCATAAATTCACGCGTAGCGTATATGTGATGCGGATTGGACATTTATATTCTTTACCATGTATTTGAAGAGGTTTATGGTCAAGGGAAGTTCATCATCATTAATCGATCACAACGAAACTATAAATAAAAGTCATATATGTCGTAAAATCTGTTCTCAAAAAAACGTCATGTCACTTAAGGATTAGGTATCACATCAAGGCTAACAAATCCGCAAAAAAGAAGAAAAGGAAAACGTTGTCCCCAGGAGCACCAATCGCCACCTTGCCACTTATCCTCACTGAGCCTTCGCCGGAAAGTTAGAGCCCAGAGGATCAGGAAGTGTTGCTAATGCCGCACAACGACTCAAATCACCCTTCTGAGGAAGCTCAGCATCATCTCCAATCGTATCAGCTAAGTTGACACCAAAACGAAACAGGCTGTATCCGTCTAATGTGTCCGACCACCGCCGGCCGAATCCAAACCCAAGACCAAGGATCACACATCCCGCCGCCCAAACAATGAACAAGACAGCCGGAACGAGTGGTGGTACAACCCCGAGAGTAAGGACTTTCCCTTGCTGGGAGGAGGTGAGGTTGGCATTCTCATATGCGCTCTGAAAGCCAGTCACCCCGTCGTACATGAGTTGGATGGCATCCATTGCATGCGCAAGCATGACTGATTGCTGTAACTCGCCTGCTTGAAGGAACTTCCCGTAATAAACGGAGTTTGAGTAAGTCTTTGGTGTCGCGGAGTTGATGGATGTCCAGAAGTTCAGGTATTGACCCTGAAGGATATACCTAGCCGTATACCCGAATCGAGGGACAGAGTCTTCTTCTTCGGATATGCTGAAAGGTGGAGGTGGCGTCCGAGTAAAGTTACTGAAAGTGCTTGTTCTCGCATCTAGGTCTGCGGAGCCAAGTGATGAAATGCGAGTGCAGCGCAATCCTACCGGAGGTGCCAAGTATTTGATTTTCAGTTGCTCGGGGGTGATGTACCTCTCCAAAGTGTTGTCCGATATGTTCGCTACTCTGAAGAATGTACTATTGCGTTCATACGTTCTGTTCACTCCTGGGATCAGGGGTTGGCCGATGCCTTTAATGGAGTAATCGACGGTTTCATTGAAGTTGAAACCATCTTTCTCATCTTCGTTGTAATCAGCTTCCTTTCTCGCTTGCCAAATGGCAAATTCTAGAATATCAGCTTCTGAGGAGATATGTGCGGGGTCAAAGGAAGCTGGTTCGGTTCCGTCGTATTTCCCGGGGGTTATGTTGCTCATTCCCATCTCGATATAGGCGTAAAGGTTTCCGGAGTAGCCCGAGATGGCGCTACTGTTATAGACGTATATGGTTCCTGATGGAGCCTTGAGACTGATAGGGCTGTATACAGTTGAATAGACTTTGTTTGTAATATTGGACTGGAATTTCTGGCTGAGAATGGTGAATTCCGATACATCTTCCACAATGGAGCAGTTGTATCCCAAGCGCAGCCCCCAGGCGTGGCCTGAGATCGGCACAGTAGCCTGTGGAACGAGAAATATCTCAGGCACCGACCCATTTGCTGGCATTGTGTTCGGAAGGGCATCAAGTCCGTTGATCTGGTCGCGTTGGACATAAGAAGGTGTGTAGATCAGTCCGATTCCAGGGACCTGACCGGAAGACCCCGTTTCCCAACGAGGTTGCCCCCGGAGGATTGTTTGGCTCGTCTGCCTACTGTTGAAATCTGCCCAAGTGCGGCCAATGACGGTCGGATGAGCCGACGAGGAAACATACCCATCAGCTAGTTCCAGACAAAGACCGGAAATAGGCAAAGCCACAAAAGGAAGTAAGCTAAGGAAAGACAGTATATACCACAATCCATCAACATGTCCTCTCTTGCCGCGGAGATATTGCCCAAGCACCTCTATCCAGCCTTCTGGTCCACACCAGCTACTGTCACTATGCATGATAAGGGTCATCGTATTGCGGGCTCCGAAAAAGCGGCTCTGGAGCATAGCCATTTCGACGCCGGACAGCCCATGTTTGGACCACCCGAGGCCGAATACACCAATAACGAACCACGAGTAGTAAATCCAGACTTCACCACTCGCTCCATACTTCACGGCATCGTCGCCTTTTCGTAAATATAGCAACCAAATCACGAGAAAATAGGCGGTGAGGAGGGGTGGGATAAGGAGCAGAATGAGAGTGCGCGTGTAGTAGTGATGTAAAGGGTAGTTCCGACTTCGTTTCAGCCCCTGGTGATTATCTGTAGCGGAGATACTGGGGTCGCTGGTAGAGGAACCATTTCCTCTCGGCATTAGGGGCTCAGCTGCAATCCTATTCACCTTCAGGGGGTCCATGGTGGCTGCGGCGTGATCCTTTTGGATCCCCTAGGGGTGGTGAGATTTGCAAAACCTCCGGAAAGCTAGAATGACGGGACAGGTAATGCTTTAAAAATATAACCCGTTGCCGTTGAGTTTTCAGCCTCGCCGCTCAAGGTCGGAGCATCAATCAATGGCGTTCAGACTAGCACATCCTGAGTTAAGATCTGAGACTTTTTCCTGGCACTTCTGGGGTTCTCCGGCTAGGGTTTAGTCCTAGGATGTGTTAGTGCTTATCTTTCTGCCCCATCTGCAGGCACGGCCTCAAACACGGCGGATTTCCCTCATAGGCCGGACATGAGGCGTGATATGGGTGTTTTTTTCACCGTCAATAACGTCGAACCGCGTCCCTACTTCGGGAAATGGGCGACATAGACATAGTAATGAGACAGTTGGTGGCTACAGAAGAGCGAAATCTTAGGCATGGCTGACCACTCTGCAAAGGCGACATGTGTGCCATTCAGGAATAGGTCAAAAGATAGCGGGGCTAGGTTAATCGACAACACATCAGGCATATCAATACACTGGCTGTGCAATTAGCGTTGGGGCCAAAAACAAAAGGAACTTAAAGCAAATTGGATTTTTATTTCTTCAAGCCACAGATCCGCTAATCGGCCAAATTATGGCTTTAACAGTGGCTGACCAATAGTAATGTTTTGCAACAGTTTTCTAACACGCGTAGGAATCGTGTTAGGAATCACAGGTTATCATATTAAGTGGATGAGATATAGCTTGAGTGTGACAAGTATCCCTGTTAGTACGTACATAAGCTCTGTGACTAGGCCGGTTGTAGGCTCATGCGGATGTTCTGAGGGTATAAACCCTGATTTAGGGTTCCAGCTTTGGGGCCTAGAGAACCACAGAGACAGTAACGTTCTTGCGGAACACTGGGAAATAGTGCGAATTTTCACACACTATCAGGTAGAGACCGCCAATGAGTGTCCACTGTTAGGAGCGACTCGAAAATGCCGGAAGTGCTTTTCAGGATCGTTTGATTCTCTGATTTGGGTGGGGTGGGCCGGATGGATATCTCCCAGTCTCTACGATCTTTTTGTGGTATTTTAAGTGGTCAAGGTCCCTGCTTAAGTGGGTCTCCAGCTGGAGGACACTATTTAGAAACGTAAATAGATTTAAAAAGCTGTAGCCTACTCTGCACCAAGCTTGGCTTTCTAAAGAACTACCGAACTTGCTTGGTCAACGTGCATCGGTGCTTCGGAAAGCTTGACTGGTTTTAATGTAACGCTACCAGGACCAGCATTGAAGTCCATAGGAAAAAACGAAAAGCGATACCCTGCTGGTCTGATCGCCTCGGTTATGGACCTTCCTATTAGGGCTATAGTTCGAAAATTTCGAAACTGGGATGCTTGGCAACTGGAGCGTCCCGCGCGGTTTTAGCCTCACCATACCTGGACCCCTTTTTTTTAAAGCGAGGGTCCCGAATACTTGATGCTGCCGCTCCATCTAAAGGGTTCTGGTTATTGGTTCGATACTAGTCAGCATTCCGTGCAATCGATGTCTTGACTCGTCTTAGTATGAAGAGCTTTTCAAGCGTAGCTCTTCTGGTCGGATTGCCTCTTTGTCTTGGTAGTGCGGCACCAGCAGTACCCCCTATCTCTGTGGATGCCGCTGTTGACTGGTAGATGATCCCTTTCTGTTGTACAACACCCTTCCTCACGTGCTGACTTCAGTCCTGTTTCAGGTATGGAGATGATGGAACTTGGAGCGCGTAAGTATCCAACTTTCGGCATCCTAGAGATCAAGCATATTCATGGATTGCTAGTGTCAATATTTATGTGGGTTCCGCGTTAAAAACAATATCCGTGTTCCCAAGTACTGTGGGTAGAAGCACGGTTCTCATTGGACCCAGTGGCTGCGATAATGGTATGTTTGGTCCCGGCTGCTACCGGGTAGCTTTTTTTGATATTGCTTTACTTGTGAGACAGGTCGGACAGCCAACTGACAGGGAAAGCTAGCTTCACTGCCTGACTGTCCAAGCAAACGAGGCGGTCTCTTCTTTGCCAATGAATCGACCACGTGGGGTAACCAAAGAGCACCTTCAAGCTCCGAAGATGTGATAACCCCAGCTGCTTACGGCAACGATACAGTATATATGGATGGTGTACAAGTAACCGAATTGCCGTTGTTGATCACAAATAATCCAGACACATGGATTGGATTCCTTGGGCTCGGAGTTGATGCAAGCGATCATGGTGACTACCCCGGCTTCAGTTTGCTGGAGAATGGAATGATCAACGACAGCTTGTTTCCTAGCTCCAGCTATGGCTACACTGCTGGCGCCCATTATCGTACGCAATCCAATCAAGAGGCATCAATTGAGCGATCGCTGACTTGCGACTCAAGGACTAAAAGGTACCCCAGCATCACTCACCATCGGGGGTGTGGATCGCGCACGATTTCATGAGAACAATGCTACGTTTCATCTAAGCAGAAGCGCGGTTCCTGTTGTCTCACTTAATACCATATTAATCGCGTGGGAGGCACATGACGACCAAGGCTTGTTACCAGTTGATCCTATTATTCCTTCGAGCCTTGGAGGTAGTGCTTATTTCAAGCTCGACTCCTCAACAAGCTTTCTCTGGCTTCCTGAAAACGCGTTTGATGCCTTTGGACAAGCTTTCAACCTTACGTATGATGATGATCTAGGTTTCTATACCTACGGAGAGGATACTTCACTCCGAGAACAGCTCCTGAGCATGGGCCTAACAATAACTTTCTCAATTTCCGACCTCCCAGGTTCTTCCCAGAATGTCAATATAACTCTGCCATTTCGAGCTTTCGACCATTCACTCACCTATCCATACCCGGATTTACCATCTGATTATACCGCCACATCACTTCCGTATCTACCTGTGAAGAGGGCCGCCACTAACGAAGAACAACGCATCGGCCGAGTCTTTTTCCAGGAGGCATACTTAACTGTCGACTATGAGAGGCAGCAATTCTCCGTTCGCCAAGCTAAATTTGATGCCGACCTAATCTCGTCCGTTACGGATATTGTCACCATCGACTCTTATGTGAACAAAGAATTCATCGATGCCCTGACCGGAAAGCAAGGACTTTCGACTCCAGCAAAGGCAGGGGTTGGCATTGGTTCTGGGACTGGGGGAATCCTTATCATTGTTGCATGTGCTTACTTGTACAAAAGAAAGCGCCGACCTGCGAGCGCAGAAATTGGGGTTAAGTTAACTGATTCTGGAAGCAACACGCCTCCTATATCCCAAGCCTCAGGGGAGCATGATCGTGACCGTGTAAGTCGACATGAGCTGCCTTCAGATGCCTCTCACGCTGTTTTCGAGCTTCCGGGCTCATATGGGCCCGCTGAGTTGGAGGCTGGACCTTTTATGAGACAATCGGGGTATGCCGGTAGGCAAGAGGAGAAAAGGCACTCGTCGCGCCATTCAGAGACTCGGTCAAGTGTTGCCGCTTCGTTGTCCTCATGGGTTACGGAGAGTTCTGACGAAGAAGATGATCGCCTGGCGCCACAAAAAGATTCTGATGATGGTCCACCTAAATATAGTCCATAAACACTTGATATACGGATTATACTGTCCATAATACTTCATGAATATATATGAAAACGTTATATTTGAGGGAATATTTAATTCCAGGAGTTCTTCATGATGATTCTGTCATCAAGGTGCCATCTATTTCTATTCATCTCTATTCATCTCTATTCATCTCTATTCATCCTACTGCAGCAGAGGAGGTTGATGCTTAACCCTAGAAGTGTTTAACCTACCGCAATGCGCGACTGGCTGTGGTTTATTAGATAAAGCCAGGTGCAAGTTTTCCTAAGAAGCACAATCGCTCTCCAATTGGGAGACATCAATCAAGATTAACAGCCAACAGTACCACCACCGCTACGCATGCAAGCATAAGTGGGGCTTAGAGGTGATGAAACCATTTTTGACCTCTTTGTAATAATACCACAACAAGCTATAGTTTATTATACAGTTATCATTTGCGAATCATCCCGCTCAATCCTCATCACGTCTCCTAGCCGGGTACCTGCTACACCAGTCTCAACATGTGAGAATATCAACCCTGATAGAATGTTAGTGCATCCTATATTAAGTATGCAGTCTCGCCTACTCAGTTGGGTATCGGCGTGTTCTTTGTTTACGCCTATTATCCACGAATCTCATTCGACTGGAAGGACCATCCTTTTCAAATACATGAAGGAAAAAATTGCCATCCGACAATGTGATGTAATAAGCCACAAGAGAACTAAAGCCAACGAGAGAGCCAAGAAACGGATAGGTCCAAAAGACTAGGAGGAATACTATAATGGCGAAAGTCACACAAGGCCTTCTTATCACACACCGTGGGCTATCACGGCCCATATTGCCTAAAGCTGTAATCGAGTAGCGCTATGACCAAACAGATCAAGTAGAACCGAGAAGAAAAAGCTGATTGAGTGAGAATTCCACCGAATTTCAACCCCACCTATGCTGCCTTTTTATAGACAGAATCATTGTATGCTGTGGGGAATGTGCCTTTTCATGAAGAGCTTCATAAGCTATGTTTAAGACGCAATCCAAGGATGTCCTCAGTCATATTTCACCATTGTTATCTGTCAACTGAAAGATCTTCGTTGTTTGTAAAAAAGTGGTCAAACAAACAAAGAAGCTGTCTCAACGTTTGTACCAGATGTTGGAAATCTTCCGTTGGTGATACAACGGGATAAAGCATATTTCTTTCATGTCACCGGCTCTTTCACTTCCTGTCAAAGAAAGCCCCGACGGCCTATGCTTACCTTGGCAAACGACTCTTGATGATGCTTGGTTACTCTTGACATGTATAATATTACCTTCCAAGTCAGGAAGTCGCTAATAAATCTGCCCATCAAGTATAAGTTGGTACCCTATAATCAAGTCATTCTCAGAATGGGCTATCCAAATTTATTGAATGTCTCAATTAGTAAATATGCGGGCACCTCCACTTCATAGCGGGCACCCCTGAGGTCTCATGGAGGTGCATGGACTTCCTCACAAGAGGTCAGAGCGATAGCAGATTGCCTATATATTCACATGTCTACCCCCAGAAGTGATGGTCTTATGCCTTGTCCGTCTACTTGGTATCACCACACTTGCTATTACCCTTTCACTTTGGAGTGCAACCACTGCAGAACAACATGGAGGTCGCGCTATTCGGACCGGACATCTACCGCTCTGGCCAGGAGTGCGCAGAGCGGCTGTGCTCTGACGTCAAGCTGGTACCAAAACTGAAAGAGAACTGGTCCCCTACCCTAGCGTCCAGCTTGTTCAACAGCCAAAGCCCGGTCGGAGTCCACGATGTGTACATGAAGGCGATTGTATATGAGGAGTGCTTGGCATGGTCTCGGAAGCTGAATAGTTTCCCCGAAATCACTTCCCCCCTTGACGCTCCCGCTCGTTTGGCACTTGTCCCCCGCGGCACAGCTCTCCTCAAGGCGATAAATGAATCATTTCCAGTACCCGATACTCCCTTCTGGAATGCAGTTGCCGAACAGGTCTATGGCTTCACTTGGTGCCTGCTAGACAACAACAAACTGTGTCCCAAATGCGTACCAGGCGTTTGTTCGTCAGGCTTATATGCTTCTTTCCCCGACTACTACCATTTCCTTGGCGACCTGCATGATGTGCTTGAACGGTGTGCGCAAAACATAACGGATTACATTGGTCATGTACACAGTGACCATGCGCCTGGCGCACCAGAGTATCTGGTAATGGATGCATGGGTTACATGCATTCAAGCTGTCTACCTTGATGTCCTCCATCCCAAGGCTGAGCGTATTCAATTTCCGGACAATGAGCTGCGCAGCATCCAATACCGCATAATCAACGCCGCCGGTCGCGCATTGGCGCTACACACTAGAATCGAGCAGGATGTGCCGATCGGGGATGATAGATTTGTGAATGCTGCTGCGTTCGCTTCAACCATAATGCATGATATGTGTGACTGCCGCCATGACAACCGTGCAAAGGAGTTCTACAACCTCACGACCATCATCACTGCCCATACCGGTAAACAGAGCGTGAACATAGTTCGTCGTTTCTGCATTGATGTGTGGGCATGGGCCCTTGATAATGGTGCGTTCTGGGCAATCCATCTTGCTGGGCGGACACTTGCCTGGCAGATCTATTTGGCCCGTTATCAGACCCCTATCTTGCTCGATAATATACACGCGCCAACATCTCCAAGCATTGAAGATCCATATAGCGACCAAGCGCTCAACAGGCTGAACCCATTTCCACCAAGCCCAGACCCCCAAGATTACGCCCTTCGTTCCAGGTGTCAGAATAAGACATGCTATGACATGCAGCTCGCGAATTGCTTGACGCACTTCAAGGAATGCTCAACCTGCCGCGGATATGACGTTGCCACTTGGCAGGATCGGGTGCCACTTGTCGGTGCGGCCTACGAGAAGAAATACACTGACTGTAGTTGCTTGAACACGATCGCCACTTACATGGTCCTCGACTCTCCGGAAGAACTTTGGTGGCTGGGGAACCCAACAGCGCAATACACCGGTCCCACAAGCGATTGGTCGCCTCTACTCTGCTGAAATTACATATACCGAGTCTCGCGGTGTATTCGGTGATTCCAGATTGGCCTATTTCTTGATTTTGCACTGACTATACTACCCATCCCTATTCGCTCTATCAAACATCCAGCGAAGGTGGAGGCTGCTGCAAGATTGGTCTGGAATGGGGACACGGCTACACCACATTTGCTTTCCATGGGGCTATTATATTCGTCTTCTCTACTATTCGTGATTTATTTGCTCCTTGGCGATTTGTAACTATTTCTGTGAAGTACGCGAAATTAACACATTGTATTCACTAAATAACCATGTCCTAGGCGCTACTGCCTAGACGGACCACCCTCCCACCAAAAGGGTTAAGGAAAAGCTGCCACCACCCGTAATCGAAAGAAACCCACTAGAACAAGCTCCTCTTAGAGTGGGGGGTCCGCCTTCTAGTAGGGGGAGGACGCAACAATACAGTATGTCTTTATTCCATAATTTGATGAACCGTACACATGATCTCAGGTTCTTAGGTATTCTGTCAAAAGTCTGGTGTTGAGTGACCCCAACCCTTAAGTCTTTGCTTCACAACTCGCATACCCTCGTTGAGGGGCCTCTGCTCCTTTTCAAGAAGCTCTGGGCTTCCAGTGTATATTTTTCCGTCCCCATTCGGGCATGTCGGCTTCGGGTTATAGAAATTGGGAGTGTTACATCGATGGAGAATATATGTCTTTTCCATCTTGGCCTGCCCGACGCGGTGCAATTTCCCTTCAGCTTGGAAGATGGTATTTTATGGTCTTAGGAGTGTTTAGAATCACAGTAATATTTGCGCAACTGTGCAGATTTAATCCCAAACCACCAGAACGGAAATCATGGCCCGTCGTATAGGTCGAATTTGTTTCGGTTTGGTAGGGCAGATATCCGATAACCACTGATAGGAAGAGGGTTACATAAGATAGTAGAGATTCTCCGCTAAAATACTCCGGCTGAACAATGCCGAAGGCCTGACCGTATCTTATCTTTGAATGGCGATGATTGGTGTGTCTAAAGTGGCACAAGATATTGTTTGTGGCAATGCCCGCGATACATGCGGAGCGTCGGGGCAATTTAGACAGATCTTCTTTGTGATGGATGAGTTGAGAAATAAATAACAAATATTATTAGTCTGCTGGTTAGCGGAGAGAAGTAAAAGAGCATTGATGGTAGCCATTTTCGACGAATATCTGGGGTTCCTTAGCCAGGAAAATCGTTCGGGGTTCATAACATCTCTTATCCTATTCAGGTTCCCACGAACACATAGGCTTGCTTATAAATAGCAAACCATAGTTCCCCATCACTCTTGACCAGGTTGGGAGCACCAAGTAAAATTCGCATAAGGCGTACATTGCCATTTTGTATGTCGGCCTATATCAAATAGCCATAAACACCCCCTAGTCGGTAAGGAGTGTTATGCTCGGGAAAGTATTGAGAATCTTCTTGTGGTACCCGGCCGTATAACTCGATTGACAAGATGGACACTGCCCGAGTCTTGCGAGCATGGCTAAGGAGATCTTTGGTAGACGCTTCGGCAAAGAGGATGATGAGCCGGTATTGCTCAGTGAAGGCCTCTATCATTAGATCCTCTAGCTTTCTCATGCCTTGATCTTGCCCTAACGGAGATATGTTAAGGATAGACTCATCATTCTAATGCATTTGGTCAGAAATAGAGAATTTGAAAGACAGACGTGGTACATAACATTGAACCAAGGCGTACCTGAGTCAAAGCCTTGTTTCCCTTTGCATTTCCTACCGGGGCACATTCCAAGAGCTTCAACGCGACTAATGATAGGGAGAGATCACAGCAATAAATCCATCATATTGAACGAGTGAGACGAAGAAGAGGGGCGAGTTGGTGGATTAGGAAGCTCAGTAGTATTTAGCGTGCACCCCTGACTCACCTTGTGTGGTACTAAGTGCAGGTCTCTACTGTTGAATGGTCATACGTTATGTAATATCAATTACTCTACTAGTCT
This sequence comes from Aspergillus leporis, assembly GCA_009176345.1. Classification (NCBI taxonomy): domain Eukaryota; kingdom Fungi; phylum Ascomycota; class Eurotiomycetes; order Eurotiales; family Aspergillaceae; genus Aspergillus; species Aspergillus leporis. The sequence continues at coordinate 15,461 of ML732401.1, read as the reverse complement.
GGTTGTAGTGAACATAACGCAATACTATTTGAACAAGGCATGGGGAAAGTACTAGGCTAATTATCACCACCAGGACGAAGGAATTCAGTCTTATTACTTATGACCCAAAAATAAATATACCTTTTTTAGAGTTAGCTATTCTTGCGCAGCTCCTTTCATTTAAGCAAAGTCCCTCTTATCAAGACAATCCGCCAGATGATGTATGCATTCTCCCCGAGAACGCCAAGCAATCGCATATCACAACTTCCGAGTACTGGATTGACATCACCCACCACCAGTGGGGCGAAAAGGTGATAAGGTAGGCTTAGAAACTCTAGAGCCCATCGTGTGTCAAGATGCTGGCTTCAATTGGCAGTGAAAACCATTAGCGAAGCACTGGCGTCTTGGTATTTGTGCATAGCCGCAGTCAATGTTAATGACATTACTATTTTCCCTCATTCACAACCAATCATTCTCTTTTGACTCGTGCATAATGGTTATTCTAACTATTTAATTGTATGATTGCGACGTAATGGATTGAATACTATTGGAAGATTCCATAGTGGATATTAAGAATGCCGGTGGATCACCGTTAGGGGTACCCAGTCGAGCTAAATTCTTCATGACGCTTGGGATGCACTCTACTCGTTCATTGGACGATATAAAGGGGCTCTTTGGTGCATAAGTTCGGGGACAGAGGCTTCAGAACTCTCATTTTCACTTGATATCCCTGTGCCTGATAGATCAGTTTAGCGCCGACGTATCTTGAATCTCTGGATCCATTGCAGGCAATCCCGGCCTTGACGAAGCATTCTGTACACATCGAATTTCGTGCTCTACTTACATGTCTTACTATGATAGTTGATACAATTTTATGATGGAGGCATCTTGTTCCTACAGTACAAATACTCATATGCAAGACAAGTAGGGCAAAATGATAACTTCAGAGGTATCTGAAGATAAAGTTTGAATTCTTCATTAGTACGACCTCTGCGGTCTCCTCATATCACGACTCTGAAAAGACTTTGGGTAATATAGAAGCAACGAGTCCATTAGCCAGAGCAGTATCCAACCTTCGAGGGCTCGCAGCTACCCGAACATCCATCGTACAAGACACAGGGGTGGGAAGCATCAGTGCAGACGTTAACCAGAGTAGCTGTATCACCATATTTCTGGTTGATACCAACAACCTCACCACCGTCCCGAGCAGTGACACCCTCAACATAGACATTGCGCTTGCACTGGCTGGAGCAGTTACCGCAAGAGCGATACACTTTGCCGTAGTCTTCGGCGTAGAAGTTGATAATCTGTGACGAGCATTGTGAGTATATTTAACTGGCTGATGTGGACCTGGGGTCCTTACGTTCACAGTGCCGCAGCCATTGTGCTGAACAACTTTGTCAGATGCGTGATACGCTCCACCGCCAATAATCCAGGTCTCTTGGCCTGCCTTGTCGTTTTTCTGTAAAGGGTGTTAGCGGGGATCAAGGATGCTGAGCTAGGTAGAACTTACGATGCTAATAGCGTCCTCGCAGACGTCTTCAAACCAGACAAACTCAAGGGTGCAAGGGCCGTCACAGTGGACACCCTCCGACTGGTCTTTACCGATGATCACATTCTTCAGGGTAGCACCGGAGTGAAGGTAGAAGACCGCATCCTTCCAGTCTCCCTCGGTCTGGCCGCCACAGGCACCAGATCCACGGTCGTACTTGGCCCAGCCGGCGTCGAAGGTCTCACCAGCGGCAATCTCGATCACTGCGCTGTTGGAGTAGTGATTCGTCGGGGTGGGAACGCCACCCTCATAGCCTTTGCAGGCCAGAGCCAACGGCAGAAAGGCGGGCAGAAGAGCAAGGCGCGAGAGCATGATTGAAGGCCTAATCACAGCTGGCTTCTATAGATTGGATCTAGATGAGACGAGCAACTCAGCATTCGGGAAGAGGCGGGCCCTTTATATAGCTGTATTCTGCTCATTATCAAACCCTAGCCCCGTCGGGGCAATTCGCCGGCGGAATGTAAAATCCTTGATAGAGAGTCATTTCACCGTTGTCCCCTGTCTCATCCTGAAGAAAGCTAGTCCAACCTCAAGGAATATGTTATCTGCATTCCTCCAATCAATACACCACGTACATACTGACTGCTCTTGGAATAATATACAAGTCGCGGAAACCAGTAATTTCCGGACGCAGGCTAACCCTGCCCAGTTCTTGGCAGCGGAGCATGATCCGTTTACACTCCTCCACTTTCTGCACAAAGTTGAATTGCCGAAGCCCGGTACTCCCGAAACTAACCTAGCGCTAGAGATAGCTTGTGGCTGTGTCGAGCTCATATGGTTCGTGACTGGTGCTCCCATGTCTTGCACTGGAGTCTAGTGGAAGAAGCTCCTGGTAAAATCTCCACTAATGGCGTTGTGGCATGATAACCTGCACTGGTACTGGTGGAGATAAGCATCCTGCTTTACTTGTTCCTGGCTAGGGAAGCTGTCACCTATTGGTGGCCGTCGTGGGATTTTCCCATGTTGTCCTAAGGTAAGTCTTGGAACGTCTTCGCAATGAGTGAGACAATACTGATTCGAAGGACTGGAGGCCATCATGCTGTTCAGAACCTCGGATTGCTTGTTCCGTATAGCAATAATTCATAATGATATCGCTAGTGCACCAATGGGAACACAGCGGGTGTATCACAGTGTGATTCAATATCTCCACCAACCATGGTTGTCAAGTACTAAGCTATAGCGCAAATCTAGACTATGGTCCCGACCAGGGGTTATGGTTATCATATTCCTGTTTATGTGAACATATGGGAACCCAGGTCTGCATTTTGAGACGTTGATTATTCTCAGGCAATATCACAAGCCCTTCGACGTACTTTCTTTCCTGGGCTACATTGTATTTCGGTTGTACGAGTTCGACTATATATCATGCTACTCTATGATGAATGACGAAGCTCTCTACTGGCGAGCGTTTGACTGGGTCTTCTCCCCGGTCTAAGTATTGCGTGTGCCACAATCTGCCACATGCATTCCATTTTCAATATAAAAGCTTTAACCTACCTATCGACATATGTATTGTTACCGCAAGGAAAAGCCATGGCAAGGTATATTTCTAGAACTATCTAACATTCAGGTAACAAACCTTTGATGAAATAGGTAGCTATAGCCAGCGGTGAATATTTGTATTGTTTCTATAGGGCCTAGGCTACATTGGGAGTATCGCCGGAGAAAATATATAAACCCCGTTAGACCTGAGTAACCGCACATATACACACTTTATGGGAGTGTCCAACAATAAAAGTAAGAGAGAAAGGGTACTACTACCTTAACTAGTAGTTCCGGAATTTTCCTGGGACCCTGGATTGCATACTACATTCATACTGCAAACCTGCAATAGCTTCTCGCATACTGCAAATAATCTGGTCAAATTATCATGTTCTATTATAGAGCAAAATATATACATACTATCTATACAAGTGGCCGGATGGTGTAGTTGGTTATCACGTATGCTTAACACGCATAAGGTCCTGGGATCGAGCCCCAGTCTGGTCATTTCTTTTTGAACATTTTTCCTCCCGCTCGGTTTACCCTGACGAGTGGATACATACCAGAGCTCTTTTTGGGTGCCAAGACCTTAACTGAGGTCGTAGTCCACGTGGCTAGAAATAGTTGGAGGCTCGATCGAGTTAACAGTTCAGTAGATTATGGTAGCGATACAGAAGTACAACGGTACTCCAACTTTCTTGCCTTTAAATTTACTATTTGGCTATTTAGTCGCAGACTTGGATGGAGTTATACCTGCTAGACCTGAGATCTGGCGGCAATACCAAGCAAATGCAGCGCTCTGAATAGCCAGGCAAGGCTGAAAAAGAGCCCTACCTGATCAGCGCTAACTCATTTTGCGAAAACTCAATGTATGAGTATGTCAATATTTATATGAAGTGAATACCGATGTATAAGTACATGGAATCGATCGAATAATACAATGCTTCCAGTGCAATCACCAACAAACGCGAGCTCGCAGGATAAGCTCACTTTAGTAAAGCTTATTCGCTAAACTCGCGAAATCGTCCCTATCGGACGATACATTTAGCAGCCCTTGCACTCCTTAACCCAGAGGTTGAGAGCGCGGTAGGTGGAGCTGTGGCGACCGTACCAGTAGACGGTCTTGATGGGGTTGTCACCGTATCCCTCAACGGCGAAGTAGGCGTTGTCGCCATGGGTGAAGTAGCCATCATCGTTGACACCGAAGTTCAGGGTGCTGGCACCCTCGGGAACGGCACCGGAGTGAGGAAGGGTGAGGCCGACGGGGAGGGTGTCCTTCTCGACGACGTACAGATTCTGCCAGCCGGTAGGGGTCTGGTCCTGGGCAGTGTAGGAGACAGCGCCGGTGTCGGGGGTGGCGTGGACTGGGAAGAGTATTAGTTAACGGCTGTTTATATCAGATGGGTCTGATGAGGGGGACTTGCAGATGGCGATCTTGTGGTTGGCGTCGGTGCCGTTGCCACCGTAGGTTAGGTACTCTGCGAAATGTTAGTGGGATCTATTGACTATGGTCTCGAGTCCAAGAGATGAACATACGGCCGTCAGTCAGAACAGTGAGGCCACCATCAGCAACGAGGGTGAAGGCAGCGGGGAGAGAAGCAGCGCTAACGGCCCTGAGGAGACCTGCGGCAGCAGCAAGGGAAAACTTCATTTTGATGGTGGAAGTTGGAAAATTGGCAAAGAGATAGAAACGGTTTTGCAAGTGACTTGAACTGGAGCTGGTTTAAATGAATGACAATGGATGGGAGGCGTGGCTTGACCTCGTTATATATCCTTCAGCGTGCTATTTTGGGAGAGACATTGCTTTACCCTAACAAGTAAGTTATCAGAATAACATCATGATCTATCTTCAACACCGTGGCCCAGTGGTCCCCTGTTTCTGATCATCACCGTCTGATTGGATCAAACATTCAGCTACTATATAAACTTGTTTCAGAGTCCCTCATGGTCTGACGATCATTACCCCATTATCGGCACACCGCCATCGATCCCTTTGCCGGGGAAAACCGACGAGCCCTATATTCTCCTCAACATGTTCCTTCTATGGAGTACACGATTGATATAAAACCAAATCTACCGCTCAGCTGAGACTTACCTTGATCGACAACACTATGTAGCTGGAGTAAACATCCCTTAATTGCGGAGTCACCGCGGGATTTGATCGGGTCCACAGTGAGGTCATCGACATTAATTAGGATCCTTGGTCAATATAATCAATCTGCCGGGAAGTTATGCACCTCTCATACCACCTTTTTTCCCCCAATACTAATAGAGGATAACTACAACCTCTAAAAGTGTGGCGATATCATGATCTCGCAGCTTGTAGGAACTTAAAACTACTCTGCGCCGCCCCGGGGTTTGTAGCGGCCCCCCTATATATGGAGCCTCGGCATTCAACTGATAGCCCCGTTCGCCCGCTCATCTTTCCCAATTATCCGTTATGTCACTAGTAACTGCTGCCAAGCATCAATAGTGCCGTCGTTGAAAATCAAAGAACGCCGCTCCCTTCTAGAATAAGTACTGAATTCTTTTGTGAACCATTTTGAGACCTCGATGTTTCTAGCTCTGAAAAATGGCGCATCTTGGCTAAGTAGGATCTAGTCTGAAGAGTGCTGCCAAGATTGCCGAAGGAAGTGCAACAATTGAGCTGTCCTGTTTCCATTTGGATATCTTGGGAAAAAACCACAAAATATTAGCTAAGACACTCGCCAATAAGGGTTAATCAGGGTAATCTAGAACACTATTTCAAGGGTCAGTCTCTTAAGTAGTCAAGCGGAGTAAGAGGCTCTCGAGACATCCTCGATGTTACTGCTTCCTCATCCGTATGACGCCTCGTCGCAGTCGATATATTCTCCCAAAACTTGCTTCGGTAGGGGTTGAAGCCAATCACGGCGGAAAGGGCTCGAGCCAATTCCACTCTGATCCATAGAATGCGAAAGATCTCTGGCGAAATTGGCCGAAGAGGTGCGAGTGGCTTCGCGCCGATCTATGGTCATGGAAATTGATCTGAAAGCTCGGCTTCGCTTTCTTGTTTACGCGGGGTTTACAGAGGAAAGAGGGCCGCCTCGGCTTTGAAGTACACCCAAACAGGCGATAATATTCAGCATCAGGGATTGATATGCAATGCGATGAAAATGAACCAATAACATCGTAGGTGTCGATAAAAACAAGGCTATGGCCAAGGCGTTTTGTTTAGATTCACTCTGGCTGGTAATCAAGGGCATCGTTGCAAGGAATGGTAGCCGCTTCATTAAAGGTAAGACAAGTCGTTCAGTTCATATGATATTTACATTTCACTGAATAAAGATAAAGTACCAAAGAATGTGGCTAGAGCTAGTGAAAACAATATCAACCGGAGAAATTGTATCTTCATGTAAAGGCCGTTAATTTTGGCGCCTTTTAAGTTTGTGTGGGATAGGGTAGTCCGTTAATTAGGGGATATTCCAAAGAAAGAAAAACAATAATAATGGAAAGCACAAATACCGTCCAGTTTAAGGAATATGCTAAGAGGAAAGCTAAATAGGGTATTAGAGCTGAGCAAGCCCTGGCTAGGCAACTCCTGAAACTATTTAAAGAACAGCACGATAGCTTAACAGTACTTTCGTGGTCCTAATAAGTATGTATAGTGTATCAGCTAGGTATCTGTTGATAAAGGTATAAAAATCTTATAATAGATTACAAAACCACTTGAAATTGTCTAGAGGTCTACTTTAAGACAATATAATAATTATATGTCTTCTAATCTATGTTATTGATCTATATCATCCAGATCAAGACATGCAGAGATGAACTGGACAGCAAAAGAATAGCAACTATCCCAGGGTAAACCGCAAGTTAACGGGCTTACCTCAAAATTCTCTTCGACACCCCCACTGAACATATTATCCCACAATTTCCGTCTCACGAAATATTCAGCATCCTCTCACCGTGCCAAGCCATCATCTATCTCCTGTCCATCGCTGATCTGAAGCGCCTCCTGTCTCTCATATACTTGGGCCTCGGGGATGCTTAGCCCTCTGGATTACCGCTTTTCGAGAAAAAGTACAATGCAAATATAAGTGCAGTCAGTCCCATTAATACCAAATAAACATAGTTCATATTTTCTTTGGTAGCCGGCTTCTCTGTAGGAAGGAAGTAGACAATGTCTAGAAAGACCAACTATGCTACTGAATGAAATTGGCCGGAGCTCCAAGTTTGCCAAGAGAAAAGTGCTATTCAGGTAGCACCTTTTCTGGGCCGCGCCGTTGCAGAATTGCCTGGGGAAGCGCGGAGGAGGTCTGCAGAAAGATCACGGTGGCTCCCAACATGGAAGAGAATGCAGTTGTGGACCCGAGAAAGACAAGAACCTATACTTATTTATGACACTACATCAGGGATTGGATCCGAGAACTTTTCTAGGATGAGAGAAGCATACGGAGATGACGGTGACAGACAGGCAGAGTGCATTAAGCTGTACCTTGAACCAAGGGTGGACTTGTGCCTAGGGACCACTGAACGCAAGCATATCATCGCGGGATAGTCAAAATTTGGACCAAAACTGGTTAGAGAACTTTGGCAGCTTATCATCTCCAATGAAGAAGACGATGAAGAGGTGAGATAAACCCAGGTAATCAATGAAATGGCATATCATACCCGTTTTGCTTCAATGTCTCGAATATCAGACGTATATGGGATAGTAACATAAGTTAACTACTTGAAAGAAAGTCAAGGAATAAAAAACTAGTTCTACTCAAGTCTAAACAGCTGGTGCCGCCAACTCAATCCATGTTATTAGAGATTATAGATATTCAGGCCACAAAGTTCCTGCCCCTCAACTCCGCAGGTGTCCATTCCCAAAGCTGGCCAGCAAGAGTCATATCTCGTGCCTGTTTGTTTGGTTTCTCCTTTCTTGCGACTGGAACCAAATATTCCCCTTATTATTTGCCTTGAACTCCGGTGATGCAACTGCGAAAAGGGATGTATAAGCCCCTTCTACGAGATGCTTGTATGGCCCAAAACGCTTCAATATGTCGAGAAAATGATGCCTGAGGCATCGATAGGCAACCAAGCCCTGCGTGGCTCATGTAGAACATTCTAGATATAGGCACGTAGACATATTTCTCAGAGGATTCTCACCCAGCTGGGAACCCAACCGTGTGATATTAAGGAATTGCATGATAGTCAAATACTATCTTCACCACCTAGTAGCACCTCGCAGTCTGTAACCCTGTTAGCTGCCTATACATGTTCAACACAATATACTGTGTAAGAATTTCGGCATAGCTTCTTGCTTGTTTAAGTCTGTATCAATGAAGCCGGGATGTACCGCTGCCGTCCATATCCCGTTTCTGTCAAGACCTGAGCTTTCCGGACCTAACAGATTATCAAGCTGTTTAGGATGCAGGATGATTCCCAGTCTGCTCATTCCATAACGCGACCATATTCCGCCCTTTTCCTGGGCTAAATCATCAAAGTTGATACCACTCTTTGGAGCAGCTTGGTGCCCATTGCTTGTGAAATTGACTATCTTGGCATTTCCAGGTTGCGCGCCCTCTTCTCTTGCTTTCTTTGACAGAACATCCAGCAGATGCCAAGTCAGGACCCAGTGACATAAATAGTTTGTCTCCTACTGCGCTTCGAATCCGTCAGTAGCGCTGCGAGCAAACTGAGTTTCCATGATCCCGGCAGTATTTTCCAAATCGTTCAGTCTTGTCTCTTTTTCGTTGAATATCTTTGCCACGTTGACAACGGTGGATACATCCATAAGGTTCATTTGAAGAAAATGGAGATCCGCTTCGGGAAATTCGGTTTTGATATTTGTCGATGGCAGCTGTAGCTTTTTCGGGGACCTCGCACCAACATAGACGCGCGCTCCGCTTAATGCAAGGCGCCGAACCGTGCAGAACCCTATCACAACTACAGTAGTTGTATGATGACGTGGAAATCATTTTTCGCTGGGATCAGGTACCTGGCTTGGGAGAGAAAAAACCCATGACTGCAAAGTTTATCGTCGTTAGCCAGGATTATAGAGAAATCGGTGAAGGCTATAGTCAGTGTGTACTGCCTGTAATGGATCAACACCCTTTCAGGATCAATGAGTCGTAGAGGACAAATTCGTGTATCTGAGGATAGATGGAACAAACTGGACAACCGGCAATTCTTATATAATTTGACTCAACACTTTCGCTATGGCATCCCCCTACTTCCCATGAAATGAAAGCCTACGTTTCAATCAGGACTACAAGAACTATGATAGGCGCACCGAGTCGGTACGAGGAAACAGAGACTAGATTGTCAAAATCCTAAAGGACATCCATTGAAATGAGTGACTTTAACAATCAGTAAGTGCTTACTATTGCCAATCAAATAAAGCACACGTAAAGAGAAGACCGGGACCGTGTACAACGACCGCGTACAAACAAAAGCAAGCACGAGCTCATCAAACAATTTCCTTGGCCATAGGCATTTCCGCCGTCCACCTCTCACAATTCTCAAATCTCACTACTCACACTTCAACAATTAAAAACCAGCGAAAATCCCATATTCTGGATGTCCAGGCGATTGTTAAAGGCCACCGATCCAGCATTTTGCTGCCAGTCACTCAGGTATGCCAGCCAGCTCATAGTCTCCGAACAAGTGTTCGATGCGATTACAGTATGGGTCGACTGGTCATTCGCAGCCGTAGGGAACCTATACGTGCCCACCATCTCTCTCTTCCTAGGAGGATTGTTGAAAGTGGGCGCTGTGTTGACGTTCCACGGATCGGTAGACCAGAACTCGGCTTGGACGTCGCCAGTGGCAATCGAGTTTGGACCCAGAGGGGGAAATGCAACCTCAAGCCGGCAGCCGGTAGCGCCGGCCGGGATGTTGTTGAAGGTCAACGCGGAGAGTTTGGTGTTCTTCAGAGGCGAGCTGGTGCGCTCAAGGTTGAAATACTGGCCAATGGAGGCGGTGTTGGGGGTGGTATCCTTGAGTATGTCAATGACACTTGGAGCCCGAGTGGTGCAGGCGCGAGGGAGAAGGTTCTCGGTTGGGGTTGGGACAGCGATTGCTGCGGAGAGGAGCAAAGTGAGGAGTGCAACGGACTTGAACATTTTGAAAGGTATTTCAAACGAAGATGTACAGTTTTAAGTTTTGAAAGAGCGAAGAGCTTGCGGTGGTAAGTGTGAGTGTGCTTGACTAGTTTTGAGTCGGAGGGAAGCAGGACGAAACGCTCCTATTTATGTTGAGAAATTGGCGTACTATTTTATGGGACAATAATAGAGTCTTCTACTCTGCAGCTTCCTGGGGAAAAACCCCCTCATGTGGCTTCTCGTAGAGTACATTGTCCCATCCAATAGATCCGTTTAGTAAGCGATGGAGGCTGAGACATTGATTCCCAGCAAAAGTAAAAAGATAGAGCCAGCGGCATTCGGCCAAAAACAGGATCCGAGGTATACGAGTCACACTATACGAGCTAGTCTGAGTCCGTAAAAGGAAGCCAGATTCACATACGTCCACTAGAAGAGGTAACACGCATGCAGCTGCATGGGACAGCGGCTCTAACCACTTCTATGGACGAATTCGCATGTCAAATCCAGGGCCTGCGCAATTTGGTGTAGGGTGCAGGTGCACAACGTTACACAGTATGCAAGGCCAGTACCTTGAGGTACTCGGTATTTATAAGGAAACACGAGAAGCAACGGCTTGGCACTACTGCGGCTCGTTGGTTTATTGACTCCCTTGCATTGTGACGTCGTAGATCTGTCGAATAGGGCTCGGGAGCACGCAGGTATATGTCACTGTATAGGCCATTATACGCTAACGTGAGTTTAGGTTACATTGATATCGTGACTGGGGCTGTCACATTGTACCACTTATCAGCTAGCCCGTAGCTAGTCTTCATGGTTTAAACGCAGACTTGAAAATCCCTTGCATCGCGGTGAGCCTGTGTGGTCAAGCGTGGAGTGCCAAGCTAATAGATCTTGTAGTAGATCGGATATTAATGTGCGATATTGCTAGTGCAACTTTATATTGTCGCCTTCATAATATAGACAGAGGAACTGGCACCAACTACCGCGGAGATACTCTTCAGTCTCGTTGCTTATGCGACATTTACAGACAACATGAGACCACGTACGACTCTTTTCGTGCAATACAAGAGAAGGCCCTGATCCAAATCTGGCTGAGCCTCACTTCGGTGTTCCTTTACCAGGATCTACTTATGGGCGGCTCCAGGGAAGCCAAATCTGACCTGAATCCGTTATGTGATACCATATCGTCCATGGGGACTGAAAATGAAACACCCGCAATCAACGCCTGCGAAAGTCTCGTGATAGAATTTATTTCCACCCGACAGCAAATAAATCATAAGCGTAATTATTACTATATCCTTCAGTTCTTGAGCTATCAAATGATTGTGGCTATTTGCCCTACGCAAGCCCCGACCAAACCCATGGTTGTAAGCCGTCACGTAGCGGCATAGAGTGATTGCAACTGTTTGACTTTCATGTCTCATCAACTGAGTGATATTCTAGCCTGGTTGCGAACCCAGATACCTACTAATTGCTTCCCCTATTAATGGAAATAAGTCGCTAGTGCTGATATCTACTTTGTCCAATGCTTGTAGATCGACATGCCTGCACATGGACAATAATAGCGTAACTCAAGAAACGCACAGACCAAGATAGGCAACCCTAATCGTCGACTGGATGCAAGGAGGGCGGTACACTAATGATGCATCACTGTCAAAATATTGGGAGCGTTTGGGGTAGATTAAGTACGGAATACTTCCCCGTTCTGCGCTCTGATTCAAATCTCTAACTGTAAATACTTAGCTAGCACTTCTAATATCCCCTTCAAACTGAGAACCCACGTCTCTGTCGAACCATTTATTATATCCTCATAATATGTTACATGACCAGTAACTGAACTATCTCTGTATGTAAAGCTCACAAAATCCACTTACCGGGTTGAATATGAATTCAAGTCCGATGTAACTTCAAATGGACCCCAGCCCCCAAGTTAAGCCAATCCCTGGCTTCTAGTTCCAATGGGAAGGATCGCACTTGCACAGCCTTCTTGACAAAACCCAGATGAGACCTGAAAGCAACAGTACGGATCCCTCGCAAGAGAACAATGGTATATTCATCTAGCGGATCATGCCTTCTTCCATCATATTACGGGCGCCCGCTGCGTAACAGCGTCTTTTTCTCGATCTTTGAAGCCGCAGCAGCTGAATCGCTCTCCCCTTACGACCACTGAACTCGCTGCTTCAATGTCGATCATAACTCCCCTCGACAGAAGAAAAGAGAACGCCCGGGCGCGTTGGCAATGATGTGCTATGGTATAATGCTACTGCAACGCTAGAAGTAACACCATCAGCCGCCGAACAATATCCAGGCGCTCTAGGCTATGGCCGACAATCGAATATTGGGGCCGAAGTCCGTTGGTGGCAAATGATACTGTCGTGGTGGGCGCCCCATGCAAATATCTTTATCCGTTTCGGTGGATAATCGGGTCACTGCTGGGATTAATTTTCTAGTGCGTTTTTCCAGCGTTGGCTGTTGCCTCGTCTCAACCCGGCGCTTGTGCAGAACAGGATTGTGGGAAAACTCCGTCTTTTTAATCTGTAGCTGTAGATAGAAAGCATTTCTACTTGGCAGTGTGGTTTGGATTCTGTTAGGGTTTGATGTGAGTCAGGTGAGCACTGCGAAGGAAAATCGAGCATGGTGTCAGCTTGTTGTAGGGATGAACCTAGAACATTTTTATACACATTCTCTATCCACTTCCACGTCACTTTTGGCATCACGCCATCGTCTATGCTTCTACTACATCTTACTCTTGTACAATTCTATATATGGAGTGCGCTAGATGCCATATACGGACTAGATTCAAGCATATCATAAAACGAGACGTCATGAATACAGATCCTTGCTAGAAGTGATTGAACCTCGCTCTGATGATGTTGGTTGATTACATGGTAAATATAGGGACAGACATTGTAACCATGGGCCTAGACCTAAAGCTACATCCTACTACACCCAAATCTCCCTTCGTACAATCACAGCCCATTCAATGGCCGATAGAACTTCATCCAGTGCTAGAACCAATTGTAACATCAATAAGCCCCAGTCAAGGATTAACTCACCCTATCATACGGCTTCGTTGAATCGACGAATCTCAAATCAGTCACTAGACGAATTCGCCTCTGAGGATCCTTATTCTTGCAACTAGCATGAACCATCCACGAATTATGGAATATCACATCCCCAACCTCATACTCCCTAATTAACCATTTCCGATTAACGTTCTGTCCATACTCAACCGTATCCCGACTCAGGAACACCCCATCATTCATGTTCTGATTGAACGCCGACACGCGCTCCTCGTCCGTAAGATTGCCCGCGTTCCAAACAAACTCCTCTTCCGTCTTTTGACCAATATCAGTCGACCGTTCCAGGTACATCAGCCCCCCGCCCTCCAGCGAAATATCCCCGATAGGCACCCACGCCGTAAGACTAGTCGGCGGCCCAGCACGAAGATACATCTGGTCGACGTGAACGGGGGTCAGCTCGCTGTCTGGAACAAACGCTCTCAGCAGCGTGCGCTGTAGCATGGTGATGTTGTCCCATCCCTCGAATTTACGGACAAATGCGCGGAGCTCTTCGATCTCGCAGAGGTCGAGGTAGAGATATTTCTCTGACTCTTCGTCGTCTTTGAGTCCGAATAGTCGGCGGAGGTTCCCTGGGGGGAGGTACTTTCGGCTGCCCTTCTCGCTGAAGATCCCTTTGACGGTGTCGGTGCCGGGTTTGAGGAGCCCGGATGGGCACATGTAGTCGAAAATTAGCGGCGGCATTTGAGGACGGGCTCCTTTGGGAGAATTCCTTTTACCTGGGGCTGTTAGTTGATTTAAAAAGTTTTTATTTATAGTTCTCTTAATAAAGATAAGATTCTTCTACTAGGCAAAGAAATTCTGCAAGGAAATCATGCCACTTTTGATATGGCTTTATACACAAGTCACAAAGCTGACAACAGGCGTTCTGTTGACGATTGGGGTCGTAGAAAACACTCTTTAAATGCTTAAATATCTCACTAGTGGTGTTGTATTTCGCACCAGATTCTTCTTGAAATCAGGGAGCTGTGTGCTCTGCAGCATGTCCAGTCAAGCGACTCTAGACATAAGTCATTCGAATAAGCTTAGTAGGATAATAATTAATATTAGTAATTAACTTACTTTTTATCTAGACTAACTAGTCCTTAAATTTTAGCTTCTTTTTATTAGATAAGATTAGAGAATCTAAAATTTTAATAATCTTCCAACTACTAAAATATTCAGAGATAGAGACGCTGGCTTCTCTGGCTTGGAGAGCTTGTTGGGTAAAAGTAGTTTGGTATTAATCTTTTTCTTTTATTAGATTAGTTATAACCATATTTTTTACAGCTAAAGTAGCTTCCAATTTATTTTTTATAATTAAGACTATGTTTTTATTTATAATAATAGTATCCTTTTCTTACTACATCACTTGTATGTCCTCAGTCTTGTCCGACTGCTCAAGATTCCATATGTGTAGAAGGTATTTAAACAATTCTTTAGGGTTTTTTATCTAAGTTTTAATAAACTTTTTTTAAATCATTTTCTAGAGCTTTACTTTATCTTCTAATAGCAAGAAAACATGTCTATTATTATAAGTATTCTTATCTATTAGTCTGGCCATCTTCAGAGATGGTTCGGTCAGAATTCGTATCATAAGTCGGTCGAGTTTAGTGGGTCAGTTTGGTGGATCTGACGACTGGGGTTGATGTTTAGATAATAGCTCGACCTGTATAGCAATCTAATTAATAAAAAGATAAAAGACGACACTTAATATTATATAACAGACCAGTCACTTTAAAAAGAAATCTCAACAAAATGATGTCTTATTACTAGGATATCAAGTGTAGAGAAAAAAAAAACAATTACACACCTTTACAAAGAAGAAATATCTACAATATAAGACAAACAATACAAACCAAATACAGTGAATAAAAGCAAAGAGCGTGCCTGAGGCATGACAGGATATCTGAGTCCTGACAATAACCCCCTAAGAACCATTGATCAGAGAAGATCCCAGATCCTCCTATCCTCAAGGATGGAAAGAAGCCTAAATTTGAGGACTAGCTTATGAAAATGCATAACAAACTAAATAATAACACAGACCAATACAACACTGAGATAATAAGACGTGCATATGTTGTTTCTCACACCACTAGACTAGCCAGACAGATTCTAAACCCCTGCCTGTGTGATAATAATACAAACCCGTATGACACTGTACAGGAGATGTTCGACAATTTGATTTATGTATTCCACAACCTTTATTATCAACAGGAAGCTCAGGCCAAGCTGTGTAACTTATTGTTGGAAATAATATCATGTGATCCAACATCATATGATGATATCATATTCTTAATCATTCTATGCATGATCTATACAACTGTATCGATCTAT